>JAVXUP010001199.1:0-266342 GCA_033070095.1 Escallonia herrerae
GGGAGCACGAAAATGAGAGATATTTGACAACTACTTAATGGAATGCAATATATGAGGTCAAAAGGGTAATTTGGCCTTCAAAAAATAAAAATCACGGGCACTGAATAATTTTCGTCCAAAAAACTGGATTAAGTCGGAAGGAATCCGTTTAGTATGCACAATTTTGGGGAGTAGGGATAAGTTTGGCAACATATTTTGACACGAGGGTACAAATCGTACATTGGTATAAGTACAGGGGCGAAAGTGCAATTTCTTCAAAATCTAAAGAGTTAATATCCAAAATTAGGGCACAGAGTATCCTCTCGCGCAAGCCACTCCCTCTGTATGTCTCTTCTCCTTCGCGAGAAGTAGGTAAAATTATCGCTCTAATTATCTTTACAGATTGACGCCCGTAATGGCTACAAGAAAGCTGCTCCGAGATGTATTTCTCTCCAAACGGCCCCTTCACCGTCAGCTATTAACCTATCAACAACAGGTAATTTCATTTCTCCTTTGCTTAGGTTATACGCATACCCACACAGTACACATCTACTGTCTGTGAGTTTGTGATTTTTTTTGTTTGACCTAGGTTTCGACTTCGACTACGAGATTACCCGCGCTTCTGGTGAACGGTAACCTTGGCGGCCGCCGTCAGTTTGGCGTTTTTAACGAGTTCTCCGAAAAGATTAAAGGCGAAGTTAACAGGTATTTTTTCATTGCAATTAATTATATTTTCTTTGAATTCTTTGTAGAAAAATCACAGGAAATTTAGTTTTTTTTATTTACATTGATTTTTTTAATAAATTGAAAAGCTTGGTTAGTTGTATGATAAATTGAGAGAAGGAGAATTGCGCGGTTAAGAATTTTAAAGGTAATTATGGAACAGAGGAAAAACTTTCAATGACAAATGTGAACCTTAAAGCCGCGTTTGGATCCTGGAATCCACTAGGGAATGTGAGATTTGAAGCAAAGAGATATAAAGTTCTGGTCTTCTTAAAATTTCTTTGGAATTATGAGAATATAAATTACTTTTCCACCTTGCATGCCTTGACAGACGAGGAGAAACGCGGTAAATTTTTGCGTCTGGGTCGATATTCTCTGAAATCTTATGTTTGCAGAAATCAGGATTTCCAACGATCGGTCAAAGAACTGAAAGAAAAAACGGAGGGGGTAAAGGAGGATCTGAAAGTCAGGTAATTTTGGAATTTGGCTGCTTTCGTGTAGTTTTAGATACTTGCTTTGGGTGTTTATAGGCTGAGACATACCGTTGTATGTCAAGGCTGGGCAGACACTTCCCAATGGAGGCCCTGAGATGGTGAACTCGCAAATGCAGAACGAAGCAGACAACGGAGGAGCTTTACAAGCATGTGGATGGCGCATGGACAGAGGCTGAAGCCACGGCAAAGAAGGTGTGTTTAGAACACCTCTCTTCATATGCTGTAGCAGTCCAAACCGGCGTTTCAGTTTGCATTCACTGATGGGTACTTGTATCACTCGTCCGTTCTTTCTCGATGCACTTGTATTACATGGTTCATTCATGTGCTTTTCAGTTATTATAAAGAGGATTGTTAATCCAACAGGGGTATTTATTTACAGACCCAATTCCATACCCACTGTTCAGGGGCGACGCCACAGCGTCCTAAGAGGGGCAGTTGTCCCCCCATGTGTCATTCGGAAACAAATTATGCATGTACTAACAAATTTAGTGCATATATAAGCCTACTAACAAATTTAGTGCTAATTTTGTTGCTACTTATGGAGCATATTTTTTTCCTTGCAATTAGTGGATGGGTATCAGTTTTGATTAGTGCTAAGTTATGCGAAGGTTCAAAAAAGTAAATCTAAAGTTTTGATCACTTTTATGTATAAATTTATATATGCACGAAATACCTTGTAGGGAAAAACAACAAAGCATATATATATATATATATATATATATATATATATATATATATATATATATATATATAGAAAGCATCATCTGTTATGCAATATTGCCTAATTAGTTATGCAAACATCTTAGAAAAATGTGCTTACAAATAAACCATTATCCTCTTAGAGTAAATTGGTATCATCGCTGTACAGTGCTATTTAGTCTTTTGTAAAGTCCCACTTAGAGTAAATAATTGTCGTTGCGTGCGGTGTTCGTTAGTCATTTTAAAGTTTACTGTTAGACAAAGCTACTGTAACACCTTAAAATTATGATAATCATTTTTGTAATTATTTGCCATTTTATAGAAGTGTTGTTGGACTAGTGCAATAGAAAACTGTCATTTTGTTAGCATAGCAGAGGTAGAAGAAAAAGAAGCTTCACTTTATTCGAACTGATTGCCGCTTTTAAGTCCATCCCCATCAAGAGACGACGATAGGGAGACTAAGAAATATACCGCTTGGATATATCAACCTTCGGAGAAAGTAGAAGATAGAAGCCATCATTGTTGTCTTCAATCCAGGGCCAATGTTGGGTCATTGATGGGACTCATTGGTCCAATTACAATGGCTAAAGGAATTACACAATGGTTGCTATTTCTTGCATGGGCCAGGTCTGCTGTAACAGGTGTGGTTGTGCATCTATGGAAGGATTTGGTGTCTGTCTGTTCTCTTGTGTGTTGATCTTATATTCTTCTCATTTGCGCATCATTTCCTGAATGAACAAACATTTTGTAAGGCTTTCATATTGATACGATTTTACCTACTTTTGTTCTTCCACTATTGGAATCTATTCCCTATCACTTTATATTTTCATGCATCAGTTTCTATGAAATTTCTTGTGCATCATTTGATTGCTATTAACTTGATTCTTTAGCTAATTGTGTTTGCAAGTTTCTTTGGGTCCAAAACAGCTCTAAGGTTTAAGTTCATATGTTCGGCTGTTTTAAGTAAGAATGGAAAGGCAGTACTGAATTTCCTCAATGGCATTCCCCATCAGTATACTTGATATCGAATGCAAAGAGAGAAAAGCCTGTTTTGTTTTGCTCTAATGCGGACTGAAGTAGGAGAGAAGCAGATCTGGAATTCTAAATCTAATTCGTGAAACGATGACATGTTTGTAAACTTAGATCTGGATCTCCGATTGAAAGCTTAGACATTTATGCTCCAGATCTGTGGATTTAGATCTGAACATTGACTGCTCATCTCTACTTCTTCTTGACCATATCCTGTTGAAGATACTGCAATCGTATTGCTAAAATGAAAGTGGATATCTCAATTGGCCCGATAAACTTCTAAATATTTTCTGAGTGACCCCAAAAGTAATACATATTTCTGTTGAACTTCAAAGTTTTACCAGTTTTTCTACCCTTCAGGTAGTAGGGATATCTTAGTTTAACTTTTGTTAATGTTCTGAGTGCTAAATCGATTCGAATGACGTGCGTAAGGTGTTTATAATCTGAATCTTTGGAGAATGCAATGCCCGGTGACTGTGTCGGACATGGTGTCTGTGTCCGTACGTAAGTGACTGGATAGAATACAGATTTTCATGCAAATTATTAGCTAAATCTTATTTCTGTTTCTCTATGCAACAAATTGTCATGCAAAATTTTTCAATTTGTCAACATGTAGGTGTCTACCAGTTTCAAGGAGAAGGTTTCGGCTGCTACGGAGGAGGTGTGCTTTATATTATCTGCTGAATAGAGATATACTGCCAAAGTTAATGGATTTAGTGATAGTCTAGTCATTTGGATTTCTGGTTTATGATCTAGGTGAAAGGAACTTTTGGTACTGGGAAACAAGAGCCATCAGAGCCCTCTGGTACTAAAGCTAACAATGGATCTCAAAAGCAAGAGGGTAGCGAGTTTGCGTCTGGAGAAGATAAGCAGCAGCAAGCCGGACATAATGATACTTCAGAAACAATATATAGCAAGATCAAGTCTAGTGTCTCCTCTATGTCTCCGAAGGTTTCGGTAGCCTTCCAAAAATTCAAGGAGGCAAAGCCCACTGACTTGGCAAAAAAGGGTTATGACATTGTAAAGGACGAGTTAAGTGGTAATCCAAGTAAGAGAAAGCGCTTTGAAGCTACACCTTCCCCAGATTCCTCGCCAAAGGTCGAAAGAAGTGTTAGAACCGATGTTGTGGTTGTACCTACAAAGCAATCCCGATGGAGTAAGATATGGGAGAAGGTAACAGATAGTATGACGATTATTGGCCCTGCTTCTTTGTTCTATCATTTATTCTCAGTTAAAGTAGATTGTTTGTTTTATTCTAGGTGCAAAGTCATCCAATATTCAAGCGTGCCACTAAGATAAGTGAACCTGTTGTTACAAAGGGCCAGGAGGTAATTTTCTACTACAAAGTTTTTTCTCCTTCCTAGTTTGGTAATATACTCAATTTGCAGGTTCTTCGTTTCGGGTCCAAATGATCCTTGGATTGGACTTTAATTGCTGTGTTAGTTGTTTACAGCTTTACTTCTGTTTTGAACAGATAAGCGCAACATAGGCAATAGTGTTGACATTAGGCAGAAAAACAAGGATCAATTATGCAGTGTAGAACATACAGGCATCCATCATTAGTGGCAATGTCTCATCACGATTGCCCTGTTTGCCATTTCCACGCGTCATGTGGCTAAATAAGCTCTGTCACGATACAAGCCTTGTTAGCTTTGGAGCAGCTTTGCTAGCTATTCTCTGCCCAGCAGCTTTACCTGGGAATAGAGTAAAATAACAAAGGTCTAAATGTTAAAAGGAAAAGTTATTTAAGGCTGCAGCAGTAATATACCAAATTACCAACAGTGAAGTAATGAAACAGCAATGGAGAAGGCAATCTTTATTCAAGTTCAAAACAGAGTTACATTATTCTTATTACAATATTCTGCTTTAAAGAGGAGCAAAAAGACCTACGAACAAGCCAACATAATAGAAGTACATTAACGCATTTAGAACTTGGATAATAAGAAAGCGGGGATTCTCTTTCTGCATAAGAACTCCCTATCCCCTTTCATGGACTTCATTCGAGTCTTTTAGCCCAATGGTCCCTCTTTTTCCGATAAACCGTGATATATCAGAAGAGATACACGTGTACTTGCAATGTTTACAGTGAAACAAAAAGGGAAACCATACTTTCTTGCATTCAACCTTGCATCTCAATTGATGGAGCCCTGCGTCCTTTTAAACTCTCTCACATTTACTCAAGCACCTGCATCTAGCTTTAGGGGACACATATGCAGGGAGAAGGCGAGGTTCTCGCGTTCCATCTTACATCCCAATGTGAGGAGTGAGGACTACTTCAACATGCATGTGCAATGCTTTTTGGTCCTTAGTTGTTTTTGACTAATGGAAGGTTTGGTCCTTAGTTGTTTTTGACTAATGGAGGGTTGATTATCCATGATGCTTAACATGTTACTGTGAACTGATCCAACCAAAGGGAAAATGAAAGAACTGATTGTGTGTGTCATTACCCTTTGACACGTGTCCTTATAAATCTTTTATTGTAATAGTTTGCTTCATTGACGATGGCAGCTTGCAGAAGACGTGAGGGAAGCACTGGAAACCACTGATAATCCTATCCTTATCAAGCTGCAGGAGTATGCTGTTTATTCTTATCTATCCTTCATGCAATGCATGTGTTCTACTAAGACCTAGAAGTATTTAAATGATGCTGATAGTACAAACTTGTCTCTTTAATGTCAGTCTGAATGAAAGCGTCTTTGCGGAAACTGATACTGCAATGTCTTTCAAAGAAATACGTCGCCGAGATCCGTAAGATGACATGTCCTTTTTTTTTCCTTTTGGATTTCCATGGGGGGGGGGGGGGTTGGGGTGGAAGGGCATGTTCTTACCAGCGTACTAACTAGTTCTCGATTAATGAATTGGTATTTGGCTAGATCTTTCTCTTTACCAGAATTTGTTGGTTGGGTTCAAGACATCGTCAAACCAGTTCTCACTGCTTACCTGAAGGTAAGCTTGAAGTTTATGTGGAATGCTTCAGAGGTGGTGTTGTATACGTCATACACGTATGGATGCATATGGATCTGCTACTACCGCAACCCCCCCCCCCCCCCCCCAACACACAAACAACAACAACCACCCAACCCACAAAAAAAAAAAAAAAAGAAAAAAAAGGAAAGCAAAAAAAAAAGGAACTAATTGGATGATGAATGGTTGACTGCCTGTAGGGAGATACTGAAGCTTTAGCAACGTATTGCAGCCCAGAAGTAATTGAGCGTTGTAGAGTTGAACGCAAGGCTTATGAAAGCAGCAATATTTACTTTGATAACAAGGTAAGAGCAGAAGCTGGTCTTTATCTTGGTAATGCTCTCCATAGGTTCCGAAATTTTGGTTTCTAAGTTGGGCGTCTATTGTTTTAATGTCATCTCTCTCTATCTCTATTTGTCATTCACACTCATTTAAAAACGCACACTACATTTTTCTTGTTAAAGCTTTTCCTTCTTTACAAACGCCTCTGATGCGTTTGTTTCATATTCTGAAGCCTTATTCTTGAGGGCATGCCAATATTGTAAAATAAAAAGGAAAATAGAAGTGAGATGTTACTTATTCTCTATCCTTAATGCAGATTCTACACATATCTGACGTGGATTTGAAAGAGACAAAAATGATGGGGGACACTCCCATAATCATCGTGGCAGTAAGCACTCGTTCAGATTCAATCCTCTCTCTCACACGCGCGCGCGCGTGCCCCCCCACACACAAAGAACTAACAGGATGATTCTTTTACTGTGAAATTTCACAGTTCCAAACACAACAGATCTATTGTGTACGTGACAGCTCTGGCTCAATAAAAGAAGGTGGCAAGGTAAAAGTTTTTCCTTCTGCAATTTAATGCGCTGGCCAGGTAGTAACATTGAATAGCATAAAAAAGTTTTAATCGGACAACCTAAAACCTAGTTCCCTCTTGAGAGTCCTTTTTTTTCCCAAAGACTACCACCCGAGTTTCAGCCCTTCCTGAAACCACTGAATTGTTGAATCGTGCATCACTTTTGGTGAAAATAATCTGCTGTTACCCTTTTTTTTTGAAAAAGCCCCTCAGGTTCATTTAACCTTGATAATATGAATCTTCACCGGTAGTCATAACATCTACACTTACCTAGCTCATGCATTGTGAGCACAAGTTTGACATTGATCTCTACTTTTTTCCCCTTCAGTCACCTAGCTGCATACAGGATCTAGTCTTGGTCAACTGAACTGTGCAATATTAAAACTTATAATTTTACATAATGTGATATATGGTGAAGAGCCGAGAAATAATGGATGGCTCATTACATGATGGAAAAAGGGTAAATGGTGAGAGATATCTCTGGAAGCCAAATTAGAGGACAACAAATTAAAATTCATGTGATTGTAAAGACATTACATTCACACCTTAATTATATGCAACTTTGCATTAATGAAGCTGCTTGACCATGATATGTTATTATGCTCAACTTTGTGCATGATGTTAAAAAAAAAAATTGCTCAATTTCAGATCCAAACCAAGTTGTTAAAGTTTGTGTATTATGATATCATCTTTGGAACTTTGTCTGACTACTTCTATTATTAGTGTCATAGGTGTTTTTACTTTTAACACTTTTAGATCTAAAATCTCTGTCCAAAGAAAAATCGTTTTTTTTTTGGGTCTAAAAATTGATTACCCTAAAGAACTCCTTCAAGGAAAAATTGGCTGGTCGGTTATATGGTTTTCCTTGCAGGTTACAAGTGCAAATCGATCAGGCACTGATATGCTTGGGCCTTCCCAAGTTTGAAAGTCAAAGCGTACATGATAATCCACTCTTTTCACTGCCTTCCCCATGTATAATTATTAACTTTTCATTCTAGTTTTCTAGCCTGGCTCTCCCAACCTTGAATAAACAAAGCTTCCACTATGCAACACCTAACCTCATTATACTAAAGTTGCATTCCTTATTAATAATGTCTAGTTTCGTACCTTCGTGCTCCAAAACTTCTTTTGGACCTCTAAAATATTATTCCTTTACTTAACCACATCAAGTTTATTAATTGCATCCGCTGATAGTATCTCTGTGTGATTTTTTGGGGGTTTTGTGTCTGTTGGTGGGTTTTGTGCTTTTGAAACTCTCTTCCCTCTTTCTCTACATTGTACTCAGGCAGACACTTTCCCCCTCGCAAGTTACTCTCTCCGTCTCTTTTGACCTTTTCCCCTTTTTGCCAGCTGCATCGTCTATTTTGTTCATTTAGAAGTAATCTTGCTTACAAGACGCCGAATTTTCCTAATGAAATAAGAAGCGGGGGTTATATATTGGCTCCCATTGACTAGTGTGTTAAAATAGCATTTAATTGTTCCTTCACTATGTGCCCGGCAGTCATCTTGGTTAATTGTTCAGTACAAGTATAAGGTCTTCCTTTTCCTTTCCTTGTACCCGCCCCCCGCCGGGTGCAACAAGGGTTTTTATTTATCAAAGTCTTGTACTAACTTTAACAACTTTGTTCAAGCTACATCATTATCATCATCCAAGTTTTTGTCCCAAACTAGTTAGGGTCGCCTGCGTGAATCCTTCCATTCCCCCCTATTAAAGCAAATGTTCTTCAATAATTGCCGTGCAATCAAGTATTATATCACCACTTCTCCCTGGTTACCCTCAGTCTACCTGTCTCGTCTAACCCCATCAACTTGGCAAAAGTTACTTTTCTCACAAATGCATCTAAAGGCCTAAGTTGAATATGACCAAACCATCTCATGCATTTTCCACTCATTTTTCCCTTGACCCCCCCCCCCCCCCCTCCCCCTCTCTCTCTCCCCCCTCCCCTCAAAAAACCACACACACACCCTTTGTCATGAGTGTCCTCCCTCTTTGTTTTACTCCTCCTTGTGTGGCCCCCTAAGCATTTGTGGTTCCGGTAGACTAAAGTGTGTGATGTTTCTTAGATGCCCAACATCATGAACCATACAACATTGTTGCCCTCACTACCATCGTATAAAATTTTCCCATCATCAAAAGCTACTGCAATTTTATAAAAATGGGCCACACTGGCTGGCAAACTCTGAACTGATTAATTAATTAATTAAACCAAACCTGTGCAACTGCGATTAAATTTTCACCACGTCAGCATTATCTCATTCTCTCTAACTGCCTACACTGAATCTCCTTGCTTGCTTTGCCTTGTTAACTTGAAATTTCAGACCTGGCCTAGTTAGCCCCTGTTTGGTAAGAAACCTTTTGTATGGTCCATGAGGCGGGGGATACGTAACTCGGTGTTTTGCATACCGAAGCCAGCCAGTGACGGGTTATTTGGCCCTCTTGAACGGCGAGATTTAATCTCCCTCTTTGCTTCTTTACGTGGCTAACTGGTCCCGAAAAATGAAGGGGAAAAATCCACATGACCTCTCTGCTAGCCATATCTTTTTTTCCTTTTCATTCTCTGGAGTTTGAAGTCATATTTGCCTTTTAAGTCAATTTTTATCATGTAACCAATCATTATGGATGGTCATCTAGTTGAGGAATCATCATGCTTCAATTTGAAAGAGCCTATGATTCCGGAAATGTTGGACTCGAATGGCTTTTAGTATTTTATGATGCAATTATGACGTTTTGGTTAAACCAACCTGTTACATTTCCCGGGCTTAAAGCACCAGCTACATGTACTCCGTACCTCGGAACTGTTGGTAGCGTATCCCCAGCCTAATTAACGGAAAAGCAGTGAATAGCTATTAGTCTCTTTAGGTCAAAAAACTCTCTAGTTTGGTGACATCATCTTATTTTTTTCAACAAGTGTTTGGAAGAGAGAATTAACATGTTCTTTGTTGAAATTCGTTGCTCGAGCAGGATACAATTCACACAGTACTCTACGCTTGGGCTATGCAACAAATAGATGGAGAAGAAGGTTCTTTCTCCCCAATATGGAGGCTTCGAGAAATGCAACAACTCAATATGCAGGCTCTTATCTGATCACACACCTCCGTTTAGAGCGCTCCATACCTTGTCTGTCAGGCGTAGCGTGTCATTTCCGTTGAAGAAAGTCGGTAGTTTTTTTGATAGATTTTGGTCTCTGAGTTCTGGTTCACCATTGCCCGGCATAATTTCTAACAGGCATTGCCTTTTAATATCAATATATAAATGTAGTCATTGTAAACATTATTTTTATTCATAAACGATATCATCTCGTGAAATTTTGAAGGAATCACATGGTAGTTTTGATGGGAAGAGAATTAGTAAAACTGCTGTTGTACAATAAAAGCGGGAATATTTTTACTGCCTCTGTATCAAGCTATATTGTGATTTATTGGACAGAAATAAACGTACATTTCTCTATCAACCTATAATGTGATTCGTTTGAAGGTCCGCGGTACATAAAAAAACTGGAATGGATGTATTTCTGGTCTTTTTTCCGCTTCAAGTTGTATAACGCATGATGTCTTTTTATGGATTGAAGCCGAGGTACGAGGAAGAGGACCAAATGCACAAATTGAAGCTATTTCTTCTCGGACAAGTACTTGGCTCTCTCGACCAAAAACTGGCAACTTGAGAGTTTTCAAGGGCGAGGTCGACCTCATCTTATATTCATTCTTGCTCCTTAAGAGTAAGGTTGTTTCCCTCTTGTTAACTCCCAACTTTAATTCTTCGTTGAACAAACTTTGGCTCCTTTCCGGGTTGTAGGAATCTTTTTCCAACCCCGCGTATAGTAACTATTAGTAGTCGTTAAATATTTATATTGATTTTTTTTCTAACACTTTTAATGACAGTTATTAACAGTATTTTTTTAACGTCACTAAATAAAAATCAATACAAATATTTAGAAACAATTTATACAGGGGGAGTAGGAGGAGATTCTTCCACCGGGGTAGCGACCAAAATTTTTCCTTTTTAGAAAATACTATTTCAGTACCGAGAATGCGTACAATCTAACATCATCCAAACATTCCAACATGCTTTCCATGTTGTATGCCGAAAACCAATTCAAGAAAATACAAGTAGTTGCAGTAGAATTGTGAAGTTCTAGCTTGGAGAATTGCCCTAGTGGTCGTTTGTTCGAGTCTCATTGGGGTGAGACGCAAAGCAATCAGTTACCTTGTGAATTTCTATGCAGGCTTGAATTTTGAGCCGCTAAATATAAAGTATGTACAGGGCAAAGCCCCGGAGCAGCTAAACTAGTGAAGTTCTAGCTTGAACTATCCTTGTGGCCTGCACTGTGCGCCGAGAACGGGAGCCTAATAGAATCCTGCTAAATTCATCACTTTTGCATTTACATTTATGAAAATTAAAGGCTGCAAAACCTAAATAGTACGTGAATACCATGACAGCCACGTTTTATTATTACAAACATTATAGACCTCAGTCATACATATCTTTCTCCGCATCAAACATACACAACATAGATTTTTCTCCACTTAGGATTACATACCACTGGAAGTATCAGTAGTACTAGATAGGGGGATATGTAAAAAAGTCCCATTCAAGAACTCCTCCTCCCTGGAGAAAGAAGGTAAGACTGCCCTCCCCTGCTCAGCTTCAGATTCTGGGCTTCACTTGGGGAGATTTGATACGAGTTGGTAATGACTTGCAGCGGCATGGCCCTGAAAACTGAAGTGTAACCCGCAAGAGGGCTCGACATAGGCGAGCTAGTCGTCTTGAATGTCACCCACTCGAAGCCATCCCTTCCTGCCCTCACCGTGGAGGCATAAAACTGCGGTACCACAAACATGTTGCCTCGGTTTACCCTCTCGTTGAGTACTGTTTGGCCGTTGCTTCCGACGACTTGCACCTGGGCTTCACCTCTAGTCACATACACGATGTTGTGGCCATTCATCGACCAGTGTGGAGTGAACAATGCATTCTGGGACATGGGCAAAAAATGAAGGAATTATACTCTAGTCAATGAGACTAGGTAGCTCAAATTCGAGGGCAAGTTGCAACTGCTCAAAATGATGTGACGTGATTCCTGTTTTGTATATAACTTGATCAGAAATTAAGTGCCACATGATAATATTTAGACTTGTGTTAGTGACTCTTGTAGGTTTAACATGCATATCTTACCGGTAGAAGGTTGCCTTTGGATGCACTCATATCGAGCAATCGAAGAATGGGAAGCTTGTGCTGATTGACAATGTTAATTTTTCCGGCTTGCCTCGAGTAAATGTCAGCTTCTCTTCGGTTGTCAATGTTGGTGCTGATCTTCATGGAGCAAATAGTTTCTTCTAAGCCGTTAGATTCATCTGCCCACGGCCCTTGCTGTTGCTGTTGTTCTTCTTCGTCAGGTCTTATCACGCGCATCCCTTCTCGGACCTTGACAATGAGTCCTCGTTCGTTTTCCTGTTGCATCTTCCTCATGATCTCCCTGGGTACGTTGAATGCCTCGGCCATCAATTCCTCGTCGAAAGCGCGGAAAATGTTCTGGAATGTCTCCCTAGCTTGCTGGCCATTCTGCCCCTGTTGTCCTTGCGTTGGAACTCCTCCGGCTAGGTAGAAGGCCTACATGCACACAAAAGATATAACATGCAGCACATTTAGCACAAACTGCTGCTATATACGGTTTATCCAATTGTTGTGGCTGTGCTCGAAAGTGCTGTACAACATGCATTGCATGCATGGATCGTTTCATGAGAGCCCAACAATTCAATGCATGGAGTACAATACTTGAAGAAGCGTGCGAGATACGCGCTTGTGCATGTGGTTCTATGATTACCCTAAGTTTCTGGTCGAGCTGATTGGCCTGGTTGTTGAGGTCGGTGATTGAGACGGCAACTAGATCTTCATTGCCATCGTTATAGCACCAGTGGGCTGCACCAGCCGGAAGGGCAATGATGTCTCCCCTACGGAAGCGGTGCACCTTCTGGTGCAGGTCAGATTTTCTGCCACGCCCTTCTTGTTGCTGCTGTTGCTCTTCTTCTTCTTGGCCCCTCGAGGATTGCTGTGACTTCGAGTGGTATGTCTCTGCACATCCTGGGAAAGTAATCCCGATCAACCCCTGACCTGCATGCATCAAAAATCGTTTCAATGTCAGATGAAACATTGAGATTCATCTCTATGTAGTATTTGTCTCTCTCCTTCTTACCTTTCTCGATGTAAACTAAGCGAGGGGCAGGATGGAAGTTAGGCAAGGAGAGGGAATTGGGCCGCAAAGTGTTCCTCAAAGCCGCAACCCCGGCGCACTGGAACTGGTCCTCCCTCTCGTTCCAAAGCTCGGTGGTACCGCCCTCGGACTGAATGCTTTGCGATGGTTGGCTCGCCGTTAGCCTTTGTAGCCGGCACTGTTGGGCATCGCTCAGTCGGGTGGACTGGTGCCGCCCGACTGCGGCCGACACAAGCAGTGAGAGGAATATTGCTAGAAGCAGCTTGGTAGCCATTGCAAGCAAGCACAGAGAGGAAAACGGGAGATCTCGAGATGCAATGGGTTTGGCCTGAGAGAGGCCATTATATAGTGTACAGGGGCTTGGCTTCTAGGAAAAAGTGGCGGCCTGAGCGGCAATAAAGTCTGTTTTCTTCTGCATGAGGAGGTTAAGTCGTGTTGATCGGTTTGCGCCACCTTGCACTGGGTGTTTACGTGGCGGTCTTGCTAAGTGGTGCACGGTGAACAACTCTGCATGGCACCAACCACTTGCCAAGTTCTCTCTGAGCTTCCAGAACTGGTAGCACACAGACATTTTTTAGGTTTGTTTGGTGTGATGTTTGGGCTCGATCAGTAACCATACTTGGGATTGGACTTCCCTTTGGTGAATTTGGGTATAATGCACGATAACTTCTGAATGTGGTACAACAACTTTATGCATAAGCTAGTGCATTACTGCTGCTAAATCTTGGACATGACAACAGTCCATCGGTCACGAGTCCCAGCCATTCCTGGTTTCAGGGCGGATCGATCTCCGTTTCCGACAGAAAAACATAGTTGTGAATTAAGCAGAAATTCGTTTTCTAAGCGAAAGCCGTTTATCAAACTAGCTAATGGACCCGTGCAAATGCACGGGTAGAGACGCAATTTGGTCGGTTTGAAATATAATTTGTTTCTCATTAATCGTATATTATAATATAGTTATTAACAATACTTTAAATTGAAATAATAACAAATATAATGACTTTCGCTGCATCGATGCATATATACATAATAAATCATAATTATCGAGATTACTCGTGAATGTAAATTTTACGAATCAAATAAGCCACTACTTAATACGATTAGAATCATATTGATAAAAACTGTGTAGAATACTGGAAATGTATCTCATTTTGATACATCACTATGCTAATAGATTATATCAAGGTATCTAAAATTACTCTAAAAGTAAAAATGTATTAGTTTTCACGAACATTCTAATTTTCTAATTCTTTATATCCTCTTTTAATTATTACGTAACATGTATTGCTATAAATAATATTTTACTATGTGATTTGAGTAAAAGAAATGTTAAATGGAGAAAAACTTTAGCTCATGCCTAGCTTATCGTACTTACACATATACCAATAAGAAAAAAAAACTGTCTTATAAAATTTTTACTTGCTTCGATTTAGACTTGTAAAATTTAATGGGGACATTTGCATATAGTTTTATAATCGTTCAATTTTTTTATAAACTCAAAATTATTAATAATATTAATATAAAAACATATAAAATAAAGCATTCAAAAAGTAAAGCATGCAATAAATAGTCAATTATTGCACATCAAATTATAATTTTACTCTATTTTAAAGTTATGTTAGTACAAATTTTAGTTTTGTACAAAAAAAAAAGTGAGCTTACACATTCAAGAAATCAAACATATCTATATATATATATATATTTTTATTTATTTACTTATTGACCGTTGAATGAACTTTTTATTAATATTCTAACTAAGTAAATGTAGGCATTTTCTTCTTTTTCATTTTACAGTTCACATCATTGATCAACATTCTCATTTTATGGATGATTCTGATACAGTTGATTAGTATTATTAAATTGAATACAATTGAGAGTCATTTGTATTAAAACTCATAAAAGGTAAAAAGGACACAAATTATTATTTAGTAAATATATGGGTAGACTTAAATAACTTACTATAACATGCCATGAAACTTTGTAATAGAAAATAAAGCACATGAAACTATTTCACTTACTTTCAAATAAACACTCTATAAAAAGAGATTATATAGCATTATGTATTAGCAATATCTGTGTGTAATTGTTTTCTTCAAGGTCATGTTTGATGATTTTTTGACAATTCGATTTGATGTATTTTTGAAGACTTTCTACGACAATCAATTTAAACATATGCGTACAGAGTAGTACTAATGATTTACTTAATTCATTATAAAATTTTTAGAGTGTTTTACAAAAAATTAGCATATGATTGAGGTTAAATAGTTATAAAGTGAAGACTATTCTTACCCATGTAACACTTTGCAATATTGAGGTCAAACAATTAAAAATGAAGAAATCTTTTATCTTATGAAGTATTAATATTAAAATTTCACATATGATTTTCATAATTTACCTTGGTGATATTTTGTGGTGTTGTTTTAATTTTTTTTTTTAGATGTTGAAAGTGAAATTTAAGGCTTAATATGTACATTTTATAGTTATTAGTTAACTAAATTTATCATAAAAGTGTCATAGTAGTTGATACAAAGTTTGTAAAAGATTGAGATAGATAATCATATAATGATGATTATGCTTATTGTCAAATAGGCTGTAAATGGTTAATTGAGTTTATATTAGATAATATGCTTAAATGATTATAATTTTAGGCTTATGAGCTATATTGGTTTAGGTTTTTATTTCACATACTATTGGAAACATTTTTTGAATTTAAAATTTCTTTAAGCTTTAGTAATCAAATTAAATCCTAATAACTTAATTAGTTGATGAGATGAACCTTTAGAATGTGAGGTTACTTAGTTAAAAATTAATTTGTAGAATAGCTTGCTATTTTTATATCTTAAAGTACTTTTGAAAATTTAGTCATATTAGGTTTTTTTATTATTTTTTTTGAGTCTATTAGAGAATGTGACTTATAAAAGAGTTTGAGGTTATAATTAAAACTAATTTTTTAACTATCCTCTTATCTTGATATATCAAAAATAAGTTTAAATTTTATATGTTCTGTAAAAAGAAAAATAGTTAATGTTTCTTATGTATACATTTGTCAGGATTTGATTTTGTTATATTTAAGTACTTTTAAGGTGTTATTAGTCAAAATTCAAGGCCTAATATATATATATATATATATATATATATATATATATATATATATATATATATATATATATATGATTAGATAGAGATTTAAAATACGTAAAATTAATATTCTAATTTTGTAGTTAAGGTTTACAAAACTTGGGCCAAATAGGCCCACAAAATGTTTAGTAAAAAACTTTGTAAAAACTTAAGAAGTAGGATTGTAAAAACATTATCTTAAAGAGAACTAGTACATTTTGTTGTAGTTGTAATACCTAATTTTTAAGTTGATGTCTGATGTATTGTAAAAAAGACAGTCTTGTATAAAAAGTTTTACTCGTAAATGAAGTTAACATAATTACGAATTAATTGATTATGCCTACATTTGTATGATAGATTAGAATGGAACTTTGTAAAATTACAAAAAGAATTAGTAAATAGGGTATGATTTTCGCACTTTATATTTTTGAGATTTTATATTATTATTTTAAAGTATTTTTGAGCTTTTAATAAGCAAAATTAAGACCTAATATATAAGTTTATTGATTAAGTAGAGTTTTAGAAAGTGTAAAATTAGTTTCTTACTTTTATAAAGTTTACAAATATAGGGTAAAGTAGACCTACGAATTTTTTAATAATAAATTATAAGAAAGAGTTAAATAGAGTAGAAAAGGAAAAGAATACTAAAACAAATAGGATTCTTGATTATATATATCAAATTCAAAAGAGTTGGACTCTAAATAAAGAGACTAATTAAGTTAGGGGATTACTACATGCAAAGTTAAAGCTTATGTGTCAAAAGGAGAATGTTCTTAAAAAGTCCTACATGGCGTAAATATAGAGCTCTAAAAATCCTACGTATATATATATATATATATATATATATATATATATATATATATATATATATATATATATATATATATATATATATATATATATATATATATATATATATATATATATATATATATATATATATATATATGGACCGTGATCCATTGCTAGCGCTAGCAGCGCTAGCACCGTCCGCTATATAATGTAGCGGACGGCCAATTTTCGTCCGCTACATTATGTAGCGGACGGCCAAACAGCGCTAGTAACAGTGCTAGCGCTAGCAATGGATCACGATCCTATATATATATATATATATATATATATATATATATATATATATATATATATATATATATATATAAATTGATTGATTATGCCTACATTTGTATGATAGATTAGAATGGAACTTTGTAAAATTACAAAAAGAATTAGTAAATAGGGTATGATTTTCGCACTTTATATTTTTGAGATTTTATATTGTTATTTCAAAGTACTTTTGAGCTTTTAATAAGCAAAATTAAGGCCTAATATATAAGTTTATTGATTAAGTAGTGTTTTAGAAGGTGTAAAATTAGTTTCTTACTGTTATAAAGTTTACAAATATAGGGTAAAGTAGACCTACGAAATTTTTAATAATAAATTATAAGAAAGAGTTAAATAGAGTAGAAAAGGAAAAAAATACTAAAACAAATAGGATTCTTGATTATATATATCAAATTCAAAAGAGTTGGACTCTAAATAAAGAGACCAATTAAGTTAGGGGATTACTACATGCAAAGTTGAAGCTTATGTGTCAAAAGGAGAAGGTTCTTAAAAAGTCCTACTTGGCGTAAATATAGAGCTTTAAAAATTCTACGTGTCGCGATTCTAAGTGAAGGATTCAGCTTTATATATATATATATATATATATATATATATATATATATATATATATATATATAGATATAGATTTATATTGTTATTTCAAAGTACTTTTGAGCTTTTAATAAGCAAAATTAAGGCCTAATATATAAGTTTATTGATTAAGTAGAGTTTTTGAAGGTGTAAAATTAGTTTCTTACTTTTATAAAGTTTACAAATATAGGGTAAAGTAGACATACGAATTTTTTAATAATAAATTATAAGAAAGAGTTAAATAGAGTAGAAAAGGAAAAGAATACTAAAACAAATAGGATTCTTGATTATATATATCAAATTCAAAAGAGTTGAACTCTAAATAAAGAGACCAATTAAGTTAGGGGATTACTACATGTAAAGTTGAAACTTATGTGTCAAAAGGAGAATGTTCTTAAAAAGTCTAACGTGGCGTAAATATAGAGTTCTAAAAATCTTATGTGTCGCGATTCTAAGTGAAGGTTTCAGCTTTATATATATATATATATATATATATATATATATATATATATATATATATATATATATATATATTTGGAATCTGCTGAAAATATTGCTATTATTCTTGTGTCTAAAGACTAGGGGTTCTCCCTTTTACTACTTGCACAAAAATATTGGCACTGCAGAATAAAACTGAAGCGGATTGTACATGTCCTGCTAAATTTATAGTGAGTTTTTAGCTGCTTAAGAAATCTGACATTATCTCTAAAGACAGAAGACATATTTCTTGATCATCTGTGACATATATAAATAAAAAGGTTCAATCCTCATTTCTGATATAGTTATAGCACCCGAGATTATCGTTGCTGGCTCATCTCAACTACCAATTTGGACTACACCTCGGACCGGACAATGACTAGATGGTGCGAGTAATTTGGTCGAAAAAAATCAGAAACTTACACGAACATATAGTGATATAGATTGAAGGGAAAAAAATCAATAGAGAGGAATAACTGGGGAATAAGTTGTGGTCATGGCTCGGCTTAACTTGTAAGCTACTTAAGAATCTTTCAAGTGGGCAGTGGAAGGGAAATTCGTTGGCTCTCACACGTAGTCGAAGTCCATCACTTTCATATTCATGTGCAACTAACTATACGAGTTAAGATAATGCACCATCCTCAAGCTTTTCCCTGCCATGATCTTCACTTCTGGCAAACTACACAACAATTTAAGACTTGCAAAATGACCGAGTAGTTGTGCTGCGGTTACGAAGTTTGGAAACTTGATGGTACAAAAGTCTCGAGGCCACGCAACAAGCAGACACATACGAGAGAAATCTTTACGGTAAATGGTGATCCGATGTGATATTACATACATGTAGAATCTAACGAGATGGAGGTAAAATCTAACGAGGTGGTGGGAATTCCAGACAATAGTGATTAGCTACAGGACATCATCTTTATAACCGTTACGTTGAAGTTTTTTTTTCTTTCTACACATACGAGCTTTCAATGGAGTCAATTCCACATCGCATTTCCATCCAAAATGTATGTTTAGCAGTTCCCAGATTTAGTTCTGCGTTTAGTCAAGAATTTCCTTCAGGAAATGAGAACAAACACAAATACCCTTAATATACACGATAAACGACATTGGAGAGATTCAGATAGCAGGGAATATTAGACTGAGTAACTTTTATCCTAAAGTTTTATTTGGGAGGAAAAGGCATCAAACGTCAAGAACATTATGGCTTTTGGTCTGCATAAAATAACAAGCAGAATCTATTTGTAAGCGACTCACCCCAAATTTGGGACCCGCGAGAATCAGAACAAGAGCTGGTCCTGATCCATGGGCGTTCTTTCAAAAACTTAGCGTAAGAATTAATATGCTGAAATCGCGTAGAAGCAAATAAACAACATTAATATAAGCAAGTAGAATCCCACTGAGCCATTCTATATAAGAGAACATCCCATGGACTCTTCTCCCCTCCATCGTCCCCCATGCCTTTCTTGAACATGAGGAGACTTCTACGAGCTAGAAAGGCGTGGAGGGCATTCACCACAAAACTGCAAAGCAAACTGCACAAGCTCCATAGATCCAAAGCCATCCAAAAACCCAACTATCAGCTCAACACTACCAGAAAGCCAGCTTTCTGGCGATCTCTATCCCTTCAGTCTCGTTTTAATCGTAAAAGATGGACTACTCAACCAGTCCATAAGCTCAGTCATCATCGCCGTCATCGCCTCCAAAAGGGACCTGCACCGGTGTACATCGACCAGCTCTTTTTCGAGCCTTCATCAGTTCGGAAGCAACATCAGCTATCGGCTTCAGCAGCAGCAAGCAACCGGGGAGTAAAAACGAGCTCGCTGGGTGCAAAGAAAAAGGAACTCATCATTGATCAGCAAGCCACTGTGGCAGGAGCAAGCAATGAAGATGGCGACCATGGAAACCATGCTGCCGATGATATGTGGGAATCCATGGTGCTAGCCTCACCTCAATTGCACAGAATCAACGAGAGAGCAGAGGAATTCATAACTAGGTTCCGGGCAGAGATGCAACTACAGGAAATGGTGGCTCGTCATTGGTAGCCTAAGATATACGGCTCAGGATCTTTTTCCTTCCGTTTCCAGTCGACTTTTAGATGCCAAGGTTGGATGCTCTTCGATGTCCGATAATATGTATGTAGATGAAGACATGGTATGTGTATATCGAGTTTATGTAGCAAATATGATCAAGTTTCCTTAGTCGGCATGACCATGCTTTTACCCGAGGTCTTGATAAAGGACAAGGGATCTCATCAAGTTAGGAATTAACCAATCTGAAGGAAGTGGGGGTGTGGGAACTAGAAACTCTGTATTACTTGTATTTGTATTTTTTATATTTACGTTATTTCCGTTTTGTTTTTGTTACTAACTATGCTCTGCTTCAGGTTAATTATAATGTGTAGGTTTAGAAGTATTTTATTCATCTGTGACCTACATGGTCTTGTATAAGATTGGGTCACGGAAATGTCGTGACCTTTATATGTCATTGGACAAACTTTGTAACCTTTTAATTATCAATGCTATTCTCTTATTAAGCAAAATAAAAAAAAAAACTCTAGAAAGAGAAAATTATGTTACATAACAGAAATAGATGCCAATGTATGTCGCAATAGTCATATTCATACACACACAGCAGAGCGCATACAAAAAAGACTGGCAATACAACTTAGAAGTTTTAAACACCAGGATTGTAGTGTGTAATATTCTAGTCTGAACTCAGTGAAGGAAGTCCTTCATCGGATCATCATGATGGATCTTCTTCATCCTGTATGCCTCCATATGCTCAGCAGTAACCTACAAAGGGTACAAGTGTGGTTAAAAAAACCAGAGAGAGAGAGAGAGAGAGAGAGAGAAGTTCATTTCTTGAATCACAGTGCTTCAGATCGCGAATAGAGCTGGGAAGTTAGACATACCTCATCATTCCACTTGACATTGTATTTCCGCTTCCTTTCATCTCTCTCTTCTCTCCTCCTTTCGTCCTCCTATCAGATCAAACGCAACAATGAAATGTGTCAGGTGAAGGAACTCACATAAAACAACTCAGAAGCTTGACACAAGTCCCCTAGGGAAGAGTTTTTCTCTGACCACCTATGGTTTTTATCAGTTTCACAAGTCCTAGATTAAACAGCCAAACGCCCTAGTATCAAATAAACATGAAGCCAAGTACACTAAACAACCAATCTATTGAAGTAATTGGAACAGTAACAAGCCTGACCCAAAATCTCCTCACACCCCATCCCCCTTGCGTTCTCCCACCCTCAACCTCCCACACAAAAACCCTTCTTCCCCAAGAAATTAGTTCACAAATATTTACCTTCTTAAGGGCATCAGCCAGTTTTTCCTGGTCCAAAACCAAATCATCTGGTATATCAGTTCCCCAAGTTGCGAGCTGCTTTTGCTCAGTGGGGGCAGGCGTCTCTGATTCATAGTAATTAGTGTCAGACCAAAAGACTATAAAAACAACATAATGTATATATTGAAGAAACTCAAAAGTACATCTCACATATAGATAAACAACAAATTCAACAAAATAGTAACCATCTAGATTGCAGTTAATGATTAGCAAGAACTCAACAAGAAAGTCACAACTATAATGAGCATAATTAGCCTTAAAACTAACCTTCAGCAGCCTCTTTACGAGCAATATTAGCCTTCATTAGATCTGCTGCAGCTTCAGCAGCTTCAATTCCTGCAGAACCTGTACAATAGCTATTCCTAATAAATTGTTTGCAGCACTTGTAACCCCACTGGTGATCCTTCCACCATGAACCCCAAACACTTGTGTGGTTGTTGATGTAAACATCTTCTTCATACTTGCTCTTTGGAAGAGCCATCTCCTGCAAATGTAAAAGTGCTCAGTAAAACACATCCACAAAAGCAGCATACCGTAAGCAATGTAACAGAGAGATCTTCATGTTTAGTTGAGGGCGACAACTTTATGTCATAAACTTCCCACTACCTTAAGAGCGACTAGGAATAATACCAGCCAATAGACATACAATAGTGAAACCAACACAAAGAAACAACCAAACAAGACTTAGGTGATGGAAGTTATTTGTATTCTCCTTTTACAAGGATATGATTTCTTATCTATCTCCACCAAAAGGTTTAGCTTGTCATCCGTTATTTTTTTCCCCATTGAGCATCTTTGTTGCCCATATGCATATGTGGAAGCAATATGCAGGTATTGAATAATCAGCGTTCGAGGAGGACGTAAGCTCAATCCAACTCTGGAATACCCGGCCCACTAATATATAATGATTACCCTTACCCTCAAGAAGGGTTAGATGACCAATTCCAAAGTACATGTTACATACTGATCATCTATTTCTCATCCCCCACCCCCCACCCGCACGAGAGAGATTGCAGAACTGGCCTATACATGAGTGTAAAAGATTTCTATTGCTTTATGCTACACTATTGCAGGCTCAAGTATATGTATATATTCGTATGTTATATTTTAGTTACAAGGATCGATGGCCAAAGGGCACCCCACACGTTGTGTGGGGGGGCTTTCCCCTAAACAAGCTGTACAGTTTGCCTTAGAAAGAAGAAAAACATGAGGAGTGCTACATCTGCCCTAGGAATCTGTTTACATTCAAGATCCAGGCTAAAAAAAGAAGCGATATATATCCTCGAGTCCTGATAATCACAGGACTGAGTCGCAAGAAAATTTCTACCAAACCTTCCAAAGCACCGAAACTTAAAGGTTTCAAAAAGAGTCAATATCTGAAAGGAGGAGAAGGCGACCACCGTCTATACAACTTATAAAGGGAATAGCCCTTTTGGTGTAACACCTCATTTGGTGCTACATGCTTCCCTGAGCGACAAGTGTCACACTATTCGAGTGAGACATGGCATTAAATAACTAAAGATTAAAGCTTTGAAAAAAGTGAAAACGACTCCTTAATAATCAATTTTGCACATGCATTGCATGTGCCACAAAAAATAGTTTCTTTAAGACAAATTGAGGTAACAATTTGCAGAATTTAGCATGCCAAAGTGTCGCAGGTTGATTGTCAAAGGAAGAACAAACCAACTACAAAGATCCAGTAACAGAGCATGTGAGATATTCTTCGATTATATCTTTAATGTGATGAAAAGATCCCATAATCACAATGACATAACAAAAGCATCAAGAATTAACTTATATCAAGTTTTTACCTGGCCTTTTATGACCCTACCGGCACGATCATATTCAACTTCTCTTTCACTTTGTCCCAGTAATAGTTCTTTTGGAAGTGCCTCCTCGGCAGCTGCATTTCCATACTTATCCATGATTGTCTCCTTGACTTGGTACTTCAACTTCTCCTTATTGACCTTATAATTTTTGTAAAGCAACTCAGCTTGAGATGGAGCTGCTTGCATATGGACATCAGTTCCCTTCTCAAATGCTTCCCATGCATGGATATTGAGCTGCTTGAACTCCAAAGCTTGACCACTTACCCTGTTTTGATTATCGCCCTGTAATGCAACAAAAAACATGAATGAAAATGAGAGAAATACGAACAAGTGGGCAGGAATATACATATTGTGCTAGAAAATACTAAAATGTCTAAATTGTACGGGGACTCACAGCATAGAACTTCTCATTCGGATCCATATCTGGAAGAGGATCCTCACGCATGGATCGTGTTTTGGGATCATAGTGGGCAGAGTTGACATCAAGATTAAGAAGGTACTTTGCAGTATCCTCTCGGATACGAAGGTTCCTGACAATAAACAAAGAGGACAAATCAGTAGACATAGACTTTTCTGTCAACAAAAAAAAGCGACCCAAAAATCCCTACAAATTCTTTGTAACACTTCATTCCCTTTTTTCTCCACGTTGAAGTGCAAACAAAACCACTATAAAAGGAGGTCCATGTGTCAGAATGATTAGTATAAGGGAAATTATGTGTCACAAAGGAGCCAGCCAAATACCAATATTAGGTAAACCAAAAAATTGTAAAAAAACTACCATTTAACAGATGACATATAAGGTTTGGAAAACCATGAAAGCAGAACAAAACAGCTCACCTAACAGTTCCTGTGCTGCCACCGCCTGTAGTACGCACACGCTTCTCGACCTTCGCAAAGTCCATCTGTTTGCTCTCATCAACCTTGGCTTCATCCACCTTTAAGTCGTCTTCATTATCTTCATCATCACTAGCCCCATCATCTCCATTCTGGTTATTGTTTTTCTCCTCTAATTTTTTAAGCTGCTGATCCTTCAAAAACTTCCGTCTAGCTTCATCCCTAGCTTCGTATCGTTCAATGACATGGGCGTATGATGCTGCATCATAACCATTCCAACGGTCCCGTTTGCCATCATAATCTAGCTCAAAGGTTTCTACTTTCTCATCAGGGGCAATATTTTTGCTTGTCCACTTCGCGCCCATTTTGCGGGGCCTTTCCATGCACGCCTTTCCAGTGTGTGTCATAGCTCCGCAGCTTTAGCAAGCAAAAGCGGCGATTATAAGAATTCAAAGCAAGAAACATAATGGCGTAATGATGTTTCTATAGTACAATTCTTCGTGCTAATCCAGAATTAGTACAAACATGCTATTTCTTATCTCAAACATGAAAGAAGGTAATGCTAATTGTTCTTTTATTTCTCTTTCATCTGTTCTTGTTGCTAAATCTGCGTTTTAACCGGTAAAGAAACTTTTTTAACCCTAAACTTATGCTTCTTTTTAACTCTATTAAGACATCTACGTTTAGTATCTTTGTATATTGTACCCAAACAAACGCATAACATAGAATTCCTGCACCACCGATGATGTGCCTGTTAAAAGCTTCCAAAAACTGAATCGTAATTAAACCCCACCAACACCAATAAACCAATATCCCAAAAAAAAAATAATAAATAACTAAAAGGAAAAGAGAGAACAAGAAGTAAATTCTCTTAGGAATTAAAGCGTCATAGATGAAGAACACAGAACATGCACGTATGCGTAAAGATACACACAGAGATTTTAAGTTAATAAGAAAGAAGGACTAACTTACTTTTCGCATGCGCCTTTCCTGTACTTGTCAGCCTGAAATATTTTTGCACCTCTGTCATACCATGATTTCGTGTAATTTGGATCTGACTTCCATTTTCTTTGATGTTTCAGACTCTGGAAAAACAAGAATTTTGTTTCAGCCTCTAGCCTTCTGCGGCAAAGGAAGGCATACTACACGATAAAAGCAGAAAACATACCGGCCTCTCTGCATTGAGATACCAAGGCGCAGATGACATA
Source organism: Escallonia herrerae (assembly GCA_033070095.1). Classification (NCBI taxonomy): domain Eukaryota; kingdom Viridiplantae; phylum Streptophyta; class Magnoliopsida; order Escalloniales; family Escalloniaceae; genus Escallonia; species Escallonia herrerae. The sequence goes on from JAVXUP010001199.1 coordinate 25,468, forward strand.
TACTGAGGAATATGAGGGTTAATTTCTTTTCCATCCTCATCAACCTCCGCCGGTGCAAGCCCAGCCTTACGGGCTTCTTCCAATTCCATCTGCTTCCGATGGTCCTCCCTGGATTTGAATGCCACTGGAATCCAAGTGAATGCAATGATAGCATTGATAGGTCATGGACGCAAGAAAAAACAAAATCACACACCAAGATAAATACAAAAGGAAAACGTAATGCAGTTAAAAACAATTCCAGACAAGTTCATTGCATCACAATTCACAACAGAAGAGGCAATCAATTAACTCAAGATTATCATGATCGTGGCAGTACCTTAGAAACTCAGAATTTGAAAGTGCAGAATTGCAATTTTCAGGCCACATATAGCTGTCGTAGTTAACAAGCGAACGCACAACAAATGCAAGGCATAGCTACTTAATCCTAATCACTTGATTGATGTTATTTTCGTGACGATATTACTCGACTACAAGTCTGGCGCAATGGAGGCCTTCGGTGCATCCTTATGCCATGGTACCTGACTGTAACATGTTTAAAACGTCCATAAGAACACACGCACCCCCGTTGGCAGGAGACGCTGAGGTTGCGGGTGAAGTAGTCTCTATCTCCCAGTCCACCCTTTCCAAGGGTGATAACAATGTCATGAAGACTTACCGGCTGAAGTAGATTCTTCTCTTCGATCAACCAAAACCCTTCCCCAAACTCGACATGCTTATGTGTGTGTTTTGTGGGTTTTCACCGTGTCTCTTTGGGGGAAGACTGTTGCATCCCAATTTCCTTTCGTAAAACCAGTAAAATTTATTTCCCCAAACACCCATTTGTTTCCGCGGAAACTACCACGATTCGGGTGAAAAAAAATCTTCTTTACCAAAACAGAAGAAGATGAATTTCATAAACAACAACGCAATCTGTCATTGAAATAGAGAAATCACAGCACAATATGAAGCAGAAATACATCGGATGGACCCTAGTGTTTAGAAAGATATGATTATCTACCGCCCAACGAATTTTCTTTATTCGAACTGAACGGAATTAAAGGTTTAAATCAAAATGGAAGATATGAGAAATTGATGAAAACACACCTGATGCGGTCGCCATGATTAAACCTTTGTAGAGAAAGAACCAGTTGCAGCGGAACCCTAGGGAAGATTTTAGTTGTGAATCCCGGGTTTACTGGGGTTTCGATAATTATGTAAACAATCGAGGACGAGGATGATTTGAGTAACAAAAGTCGGTTCGATTCTGGTTAAACCGACTTAAGTCGGGGTGTTTATGGAACCCAACTCAAATCCAGATTGGGATCGCTTTTTGGATAATATATATATATATTTCCATGAGTTCGTATACCCGTGTCTAAATGGGAGTTCGTTGCCTGCACTTGAAATGCGTAAATTACACTAAAACCCCTGAATTTTACTTTACCTTCCCACTTAAGATCCCAATGTTTCAATTTAAACACACAATACCCTATAGTTGGGGGATTGGTTCTAATTGGACCCAAAATTGTTTTTCAGTTAAAATGAGATAGATGGCCTTCCACCTTGAGGGAAAATTCGGATAACAAACACTCTCTCTTTGTCTTTCACTCAATCACTCACTCTCTCACACAGAAATATACAGAAACACACAATTCCATCCATACATGGTGGTGTTCCCCAATCCCCCCTCATCCCTCATCACTCATCATTACCCACTACAAAAACACATCCACACCCGCACACGCTATGCAAAGAAAGCTACAAGCCTCGAAATCCTTTGAAGAGGCACGGAATAGGTTTGAATGCAAAAGAGTATGCGCGTGTGTAGGTGTTATGTGTTTGTGTGGGTGATTAAGGGGGGTGGAAAGCATAGTTATGAATATCATATCGGAGTGCATACCTTTTTTTTCGTGAAATGTTACGTACCGGTACCGTCTCGGTACCGTTCAATTTTTTCATCAACAATATACATTTGTATCATTCATTCATTGGTGAACTAAAAATTATAGATATATTTTTTTACTTACAACTCCTATAGAATAAACTGTTTGTCCCATAAGCTTGAATTATTGTAATTTTCAAATAAGCTATTGGTTTCTAAATAAGTTGTTTGTTCATATATAGTGATATTAGAAACAACTAGATTATTTAATTAAATTGCCAAATCTAGGATTCATCCCTTCCTTTTTTTTTTTAACGATCTTCTTTGTAAATTTTTATGTAAGAATAAGTAGTTTATTCAATAATAACGTCTTTGGGTTCAAGAATTTTGTGTGTGCGCGCGATCGGGTGTGTGTAAAGTAGTATATCATATAGATAAAAGAATATTATCAAAACTTTCAGATATGAGATAAATCAAAGATAAATGAATATTAAAAACTTATAAGAAAAGATTTTACAAATTGTAATTAAATTTTAAAAGCAAGAGGCTACAAAGGCTTTAATTGGTATAATACAATTTAGTTTTTATCTATTATCTTTATATGGTCAATTTAGAAAATTTCTAACAAATTTTTTTACTTTTACATTCTTAAAGGAACCGGTACAAAATACAATATCTCGACTGGTACGTAGTTTTTGGCCAGTATCACATATACTAGCTGGTACAATCGATACAGAGCAATATTTTGATCGTTATAAAATTTAAGAGATACCGTACCAGTAAAAAGTAAAAACGGTATGTACCGATCGGTATGGTCGGTACCGGTACGACATTGATAATTATGGTAGGAAAGGAGGGTGGCGCCACTGTGTGTGGGTGATCGGGTGTTTCATTATGTATGCAGGTGGGATTGTGTTTTGGTAGGTGATGCATGAGGCGATGGATGGTGGTGTTATATGTGTTGTGATGGTGGGTGACGCATGGGGCGATGGATGGTGGGTATTATGCCTTGTAATGGTGAGTTATGGGGCAAATGGTGGGTGCAGTGAGTGCTATGTTTCCATGTGTAAGCAGATGGGGATTGGGCGCGAAGACGGCTCTGTTCTAGGTTTTCTTTTTGCATTTGTGTGTGGGCGCGCGTTTGCGTGCGTGTGTCTTGGTGCGTGATGAAGAGGGTTGCTTTGGGGAGGGCACCACCGAATATGGGTGGGTGTTTTTTTGTGTGTGCAAACTAGGTTGTGTGTTGGTGGGCGATGCATAGGGCGATGGATAAAGTGGGTGTTAGAGGAGTTGTGTTTTATGCATGTTGTGTGTATTGTGATGGTGGATGATGGGGCAGATAATGGGTGCCCCAGTGTGGTGTTTTCGTGTGCGTGCAGATGGGGATGAAGGGGGCAAGGGTGGCAAACTCTGTGGATGGGTCTTGCTTTTGTATGTATGTGTGTGTTTGGTGCATGATTATAGGGATGGGGGTGGGGGGAGGGGGCACCACTGTATTTGGTTGTCTTTGTGTTTCTGCATGTGTATGTGTGTGAGTGAGTGAGTGAGTGAGACAAAGAGAGATAGATAGATAGATAGATTGATAAACCAACATAATTCCTTCCAAAATGAGTTTTTTTTTTGCTTGTTATCCACAATTGCCCCTTAAGGTGGATGGTAATCCAGTTCCTCTTAAACAGAAAATTGATTTTAGGTCCAATTAGAACCAATCCTCAACGTTAGGGCGTTATGTTTTTCAATTGAAACCTCAAGGTCTTATGTGAGACACCGAGGCAAACCTCATGGGGTTTGGAGTAATTTATCTTATTTAAGTTATGAGAAAATTAAATTAAATTTTCTTACTAATAGGGTTCCCCAATTAAAGATTAAAGATTTTAACTAAAGTGGCAAAATTATATTTTGAATATGTCAATAATATTGTAAAACTACGTGTCTTTCTCTTCTCCCTTCTCCTCCCTCTACAGCCATCACAGCCCCACTCCACCGAACCTGTTACGCACACACTGCACTGCCCACCAAACTCCAAACTCATCTGAACAGGCCCCATACTCACACATGCCACTACCATCAAACACTCGCTTGCAGTTTCTTTCAATTTTTGACACACAGTTACATACTCACACACGTAAAATTTTAGATATGCATGTGTGTGCGTGTTTGTCAGTGCGAATGCAGATTTATGGGTGCGCGGCCGTGTACGTGAGTGGGTGTGTACTTTCACTTTCAGTGAGTGAATTCAACAACAAGCCTGTTTCGCAGAAGATTAAGCTCAACTTCGATATGCATATACAAAAATAAAATAAGGTTTAAGTTTCACTGTTTTGCAAATAAAGACGTATTGATTTATAGCATGGACTTTAGTTGTTGAGGTGGTCATGGTTGGAGTTGAAGTGAGCAAATATGGGTCAATGCAGTTAACTTTTTGTGTGTGCAGTTTTTTGTGGGGGCTATGGTTAACTTATCAGAGTGTCTGGAGGATTGTGGCAGTTGCTTGCATTGGTGTTTGATGCCAGAGGAAAGTGGGTTCGCAGTCGACGTGGAGGTGCCACAAGGAATGCAGTCTGAGTCAGATGCCAAGTGTGCTGATGTGGGACACAACAAGGGTAGAACAAGGGCAGAGACCAAGGGCTTCCCAGACAGAGCCTAAGGGTAGCAGTGTTGTGAGAGCGACGACGCACGGTGAATATACGACGATAGTCACAGTCCGATGCTTGGGTCCGGCGTCAGGGGTCCGATGTCAGAGGTCCAACTATGTTTCTCTCTATAGAATTCTAGAGAGAGAAAGAGAAAGTGAGAGAGAATTATGAAAATCTAAAGTCTTCCAAATGAATTCTCAATCAAGACCTCTATTTATAAAGGTTGAGATGATGATGTCATCACGTGACACGTGGGGCTCCCCAGGAGTGACACATCACCGAGGGGTCCACAGCTGCCGGTGCTCCATGGACTGTCAAATCACATATTCACCCGGCCTGCCCTCACACCTCTGTCTGCCCAGAAAGACTGGCTCCCATAGCGTCGATGTGGCCAGAGAACCCCTTGATCTAGCCATCAATCCAAGCCCTTTTAGAGTCCCACAGCCTTGGCAGGGGTGGGGAAGACCCGACGCCCAGCTACCAGGAGGACTAGGCGCGATGCCTTCCAAAGACTTGCTCCCGTCTCGGAGTGACCCGGGGGTCATAGTCCCTAGCACGTAGGCCAGTCACGACGACACCTTGGCAGAGACAGTGTCCCGGAGGAGTCGCCTATCCTGCGGGTGAGTCCTTGTGCTGGAGCACTCAGAGCGCGTCAAGGTAGCATCCCAGAAGAGCCGTCTACCCGACGGGCCAAATAGCATCCCGGAGGAGCCGTCTACCTGGCAGAAGGGGAGTTGAAAAGCTCCCTGACAGAGATAGTGTCCCGAAGGAATCGCCTATCCCTGCGAGTGAGTCCTTGTGCCGGAGCACTCGGAGCCCGTCAAGGTAGCATCCCGGAGGAGACGTTTACCCAACTGGCCAAGGTAACATCTCAGAGGAGCTGTCTACCTGTGGAAAGGGAGTTGAAAAGCTCCCGGGGGGAGATAGTGTCCCGGAGGAGTCGCCTATCCCCGCAGGATACTGCACACTCCTGAGAGTGGGTCGAAGCATGTTTCACGTCCATGGTGGGGGTGCATGGTGTGGTGAATGAGTGTGGTGCCCAGGGGCATGTCATGGAGATGGCGCATAGGCGCGGTGAAGTGTGTATGGTGCCCGGGGGCACGAAATTATGATAAAGAGCCTCGGAGCAGGGCTGTGTCAGCGGCGTGACGCACGGGCTCGGCGGAGTAAGTATGGTGCTGATGGCACTGTAGAGTGACGGAGAGCCCGAGGGCATGGCTGTATCAGCGACGCTGTGCACGGGTATGTCGAAGTGAGTATGGTGCCGAGGGCACTATAGAGTGACAGAGAGCCCGGGGGCACGGCTGTATCAGCAGCGCGGTACACATGCATGATGGAGTGTGTCCAGGCGACGGGGGTCGCTGAGTGACTTTCGGGTGACGGGGGTCCCGGAATGACTTCCGGTCGACGGGGGTCTCGAAGTGACTTCCGGGTGACAGAGGTCGCTGAGTGACGTCTGGGCGAGAGGGGTCGCGGGGATGGCGCCCTGCCGCCATCAACGAGCGTTGCGAAGTCGGCGCGTGGGCGACGACAGACGTCACACAACCATGGGTGACGGGCATAACAAAGCCAACGCAGGGGCGATGGCGAGCGTTGCATGGACGGCGCACGACTGCGAGTGACGGTTGTCACTGCTACGGAGCGCGACCTTGAGTGACTGTCGTCGTTGAGACGAAATGCGGCAGCGAGAGAAGGTTGTTGCGGCGACGGAGCGCGGCTGCGAGCGACAGTCGTCGCGACTACGACACGCGACTAAGAGCAATGGTCGTCGTTCGTCAAGGTTGGTGGCCCACCCCCTAGGGTGGCCGACCCCCCAAGGTGGCCGACCTCTTTAGGTGTTTCACGAGCAGTTCATGAGCAATTCACATGACTTGAATATGGTTGTTTTGACCAGCTTTAGAGCGTTAAAAAATTATCTGTTGAACACGTGATGTGTTGCGCAAAACGGGACCCCTGGTGGGCCTTTGGGTGCAATCAAAGTAGGTTGGGAACAGTGTTTCGTTGTGGTTGTGTATGACAGGGGTGGGGATGCAGATCTGGCTAGATTTTTGGATTCTTAGGGTAGATTTGGTGGATTTTTAGGGTAGATTTGGCGACGGCTTGGGCTTATGTGGTTGCTTTGGTTAGTGGTGATACCGTGGTAGTAGTTGATGGTTGGAGTTAGAAGGGAGAGACATGGTGGTGATTAAAGTATGAGAGAGAAATGAGAGTAAAAGGGCCATTAGGATTCTGTTTGCTCAATAGATACACGTCATATTATGGCAAAATGTATTTCTCGGTGCAATTTACCCTTAAACTAAAGGAGTTTAGTGCACATACTCCATTCAGGCTGCATTTCATCATATTTTGCTTCGTGTGGATCGAGGTTTGGGATAGTCTAATATTTCATGTTATACATAAGGGCAAATGCAAAAATTCCACGTTGACTGTACATGGATTTTGACTAGTTATTATACCTAATAGGCTTAACCTTCTGATGAGCATATTTTTACGTTGGGCACCAGGTTTTGAAAATCGCCCATTATATGGTTATTGATATTCTTATTGTTGTTAAAACATTCTTGCTTACAATGATGATTGGGAAAAGAAATAGGGGAAAGTAGGGAATGACCCCCTCTACTTTATACGTTGTGCGATTTGCCCCCCTCCACTTCAAAATTAACCACTAAACCCCCCCATACTTACAGAAATTGGGCACCTTAGACGGAAACCGTTAAATTTAACAGCGCGTTGTCAACACGCGCGTTGACTAACGATTTTTTTTTGTAAATGACGTTTTTGCCCATTCTGTTAGGGGTAATTAACTAATGACCCCCTGTACTATAGACGGTGTGCAATTTCCCCCCTCTACTTCAAACATAACCACTAAACCCCCCCCCCACACTTACGAAAATTGGGCACTTTAGACGGTTCGTTATGAATATTCGTGAAATGACCAAAATACCCTTATTTCCTTACCCTATTTAAGTTTAATACCATTCTTTCAACTTCTTTTTCTCTCCTCTCAGACTTTTTACTCAATCCCACATACACACACTCCACGCACACCCAGCACGCACGCACGCACGTGCACACACACACACACACACACACACACACACACACACACACACATACCCTAAACCCAGACACAGACGCGCACCCACTGCAAACATACACACACGCTACTCGCATGCGACTGTGGCGGCAACGTCATCGCGAATCTGGTGCAGCCCCAGCAGCGTGTAGCCAGTCACGGTGGTCATGTGACGCTGCTTGGCGCGATGTTGTGGATTGGGGCGGAATGACGACGGAGGTTAGACCTGCGATTTGGGGACGTGGTCGTCGATCGTGGTGGCAGGGATCTGGACGGATGTGCGGCAACCAGACGCCGATAGCCTGTGTCTGTGGGGATTGATGTTACCGGTGTTGATTGCGTCGGTCGGTTGGTGGCCGATGAAGAAGCCCCACTGGCTTGCAGACACAAGGTGGTGGGAAATGGCAGCGATGAGGCAACTCACGACGATGTGTAGCCAGACAGTATAAAGTTGGGGGAGTTGGCCATAATGGTGGTTACTGTGACGTTGATCATGGTAGTTGTTGCGCCGGTGATATACCAACGGCAATCGTGGTTCCTTTTTTTTTTTTTGTAACTCCCTGGTGGTCGGAGAAAAAGACCAGTGGTTGTGCTCAGTGAATCACCAATTGTAGCGGGGTTGACCAGAAGAGGAGGTGTAGATTGCAGCAATCCCTTGTTTGCAATGAATCTGGTAGCGCAGAATGGGGTGGGGGACTGGTCTAACGGGTGGGGGGGTGGGGAATGAAGGGGGGGCGGGGGGGAGGGTCATGGGAAAAATTGTCATTTAAATTTAACGGTTTCCATTTAATGTGCCCAATTTCTGTAAGTGTAAGGGGGTTTAGTGGTTAATTTTGAAGTTGAGGAGGGAAAATTGCACACCGTGTATAGTACAGGGGGTCATTAACTAATAAAGAAATAAGGGTATTTTGGTCATTTCACACTATTTTGAAGTTGAGGAGGGAAAATTGCACACCGTGTAAGTGTGGGGGGGTTTAGTGGTTAATGTTGAAGTGGAGGGGGGCAAATCGTACAACGTGTAAAGTAGAGGGGGTCATTCCCTACTTTCCCTAAAGAAATAACATAAAAGGAGTAAAACTATATAGCTATATCATGTAAATAACTTTATAAAAGTGGGTGAGTTACACTCTATAGTATATATAGAATAAAAACATAGTAACGAAAAAAGAAAAGAAAAGTCGCGGCTTACTTCTATTTCAATTCCGTTCTTTCCCTTTGAGTTTTTTTTACATGGTCTTTGTAAAAAGATATTATGTTCTAATAACTCTTTTTCGTTAATTTCATCCATGATGAGTCAAGGGACGTAATTTTTTATGTAGCAGTTCAAATATTTGAGAGTACTTTTCACCATTGAGATAGAAAAAATAAATAGCTTAATTACTCTTTTAACCGAAAAGATAAACTCGAGATAACTCTAAAAAGTGACGCTAAAATGATAGTTACTGGTCTAGGGAATGCTACAAAAGTCGGCTAGTGAAGCAGTTTGATTGGGTTTTGGTCAACTAAACCCGATCTCAAGGCCCAGTGAGGGCTAATCCACTTTTGATCTACAGACAATTCAAGTCCAATCCATGTAGATCCAGAACCCATAACCTAGACCCCTGGCCACTCTTGCTGCTTTGTTTAGTGATTTTGATTGGATCTTGAGAGTTTTGGATATGTAGGATCGCAGCCCATTTAACTCCTTAATGCCATTAATGGATTAAACCCATTAGAACCCTGCCCAACTTGATCGACTGTGCTTAATTTAGAGAGAGAAAACTTTTGGCTACTGTTCGGGTCGTAAGAAGATAGTTAGACCCTTATATAATGATAATTAAAAGTCGCTAAATATTTTTCATAACTTTTCTGGTAACACTCTTAGCGACAATTGTTAACGACACGTTTATAACATCATTAGATAAAATCCATCTAAAATATCTCGTGATCATTAATGGTCACTATACTATACAAGGAGTTGTAACTATCTTCCTATAACTCTAGAAGCAGCCGGAATTTTTCCTTTAAAGATCCAAATATCAGAAAGAGCCGCAAAGAGAAGGTACAAATTGCATTTAACCATCTTGGGAAAGATCTCGCTTTCCATCCTAGTTGCAGCAACTCATATTTAGTAACAAATAGTTATCACATTTAGGAACAAATAATTATCACTGTACGTAGTTATTGGCAAACGCAATGTTGCATTAAGTGATAAATTAGAGCAGTAAGTTTTATTGTCACAAATTAAATGTACTGTTCATATTTACTGACAAGGGTTTGTTACTTAAGGTAATGAAAGGGCTACCGTTTAGGAGTTATGCTCCCAAACTTGTATTAACTTTAATTTTGATATGGATGTAATAAGTTTCTATATGTATCTTGCTTTTCTTAAAAAGTTATCCAGTTATTCGTGTATTTAAAAAGACGAACTATCCTCTGGTGTTCCAGAAAAGTTACTTATCCATTCTTATAACTACTTGATTGCATTATAATACAATTATCCAGATTAGCTTAAAAAAAAGAAAAGAAAAGAAAAAAAAAAAAAAGGCCACCCTAAGGCCGGGGACATATTTGTCCATCTTCCTAGTTAAGCTTTCGATCAATCAAAAGTAAAAAAGGATTACTAGCTCTTCACATCGTCTAAAAGTCCTAAAGTTGAGTATTTTGACTCTTTTCACATACGGTTCAGAAGTAGTATAACGGGTCAAAACTGGTGACAATCGTCAAAACTATCAGTATGAAATTTCAACATAAAAATCTTTGAACAGGTTATCAATTTCCCGGAGAAAGACATTTTTATAAATGTAAAAATCTTTCTCCTTTTGGCAACAAATCTTTGCACATAACTAAAGTGATGACCAATTTGGCATTATTAGGCTATTAGCTAATTAAAAGGAGTTACAAAAGGCAGAAGTTTGGCATGCTCGGGGTTATGAATTAGACACTTGATAAAGTCTTGTCAATTCAATTGCTTATTGTTATTATTATTATTATTATATACTAAGTAAGTATTAACACATAAAACCTGTTAATCATGTTTGTTGGTACGTAGCATTCTGCTTCTGCTGCAACTTTAGTTGTCAATTCAATTGCTTACTCTCTAAGCTGACGCAACAACCCAAAAAATCATACTTAATTACTTGGCTCACAGCATATATTTGGCATTAAGTGTTAACGATAATTTTTTCTATTATTTTAGTGATAATTAATAATTATTACATATAATTAGTGATATTTTTGTCAACACTTTAAGCGTCTATTCTTAATATCACTTTTTAACATTATTAAATAAAAGTTACTAAAAAAATGTAATGACCATCAATTGTCGTCGTAGAGGAATTGTAACTATCTTCTTTCAACCCGGACATCGGCCATAATTTTTTCAACTGCTATTCAAACTTCAGAGTAAACTAACCAAAGTTATACTTTTGTTGCCCCTTTGATAATTTAATATAAATATAATAAATTTTTACTGCAGTTTGGATTGTAGGAAGAGTCAATAAACCTTGCATATACCGGAAAACACTACATATGTTTAGTTGTTTTTAATTAATGATGCTAAAAAATTGTTATGAAAGATTGTTATTAAAGATATTTGCGAAAATACTCGTCGCAAAGAATTGTTACTGAAGAGGTTATTTGACCAATATCTTTTGTTATGAACACACATCTTTATCTATGTTCGTCAATAGAGACAGATAGAATTGCAATATTTTAGCTTTAGCGACAAATAAAATTTGAAACAAAAGTCCATAAATAGTAGAAGAAAGAGCCTTTTACTAACTTCACTCGATTGTTTATATTGCAAGATCCCTACTAATTCTACAGGCATCCGGTTGCTAAAATTACCGTAAAGCAACACTTACAAAACTTTTAACAACAAAATCAGATATTTTCAACTTTAAACATCTCTCTCGAACTTCTTCGAAATCTCGTCACATAAGATCAGTCATCCTATCAAACGTGACATGATCATTTGATCCTCACATCACATAACTTAGCCAGGATGCGCATGGGAAAAAAAATAAAAAACCACTTCATACATTAAAAGATCTAATCACTATCCGATTTGTAGAAGGATAGTTACAACCTCCCATTCAATTAATAATGGTTAAATTTGTAAGCTACTTTTATTTGATGACCCTAAAATAGTTGTCGCCCATACAAAAGATTGTAACTATATAATTTTATATAGTGAAACTAACTATATTTAGTGGTACTGATATGATTATCGTTACAAAGAGTTATATCTATTTTTTTACGATCAGGTAACCTAATTTTTTTTTTCAAAGGATCTAGACAAAGGTAAAACATTTGATGGTAGAACACATAACATTCTTCCCCCCCCCCCCCCTTCCGGTGATAATTATTAGGGCTAATTACACCTATGTCTCTGAGTTTTAGGGGTAATTACACTCGAGAATACAAAGTTTTAAAATGTAACATTCCGTGACCAAACATGTTTCAAATGTATCAGCCGTGTCCATCTGTTAGGGTTCCGTCCAAAAAGTGTATTTTTTGCTGATGTCATCAATACATATTTTTAAAATGACGATACTACCCCTTTTTAAATTAAGAATTCAAGCCTTAATTAAAGATTAGGGTTTTAAAACCCAAAATTAGGATTTTGTTGAAACCCTAATTTGCAAATTAGGTTTTCCTGAAACCCTAATTTGCAAATTAGGGTTTTCCTGAAACCCTAATTTCCAAATTAGGTCCAATTCCTCACCCCAGGCAGCCCCTTCCCTCCCCGCCGGCAGTCCCCTTCCCTCACCCCGGCAGCCCCTTCCCTCCCTGTCGACAGCCCCTTCCCTCCCCGCCGGTAGCCCCTTCCCTCACCCCGGCAACCCCTTCCCTCCCTGCCGGCAGCCCCTTCCCTCCCCGCCGGCAGTCCCCTTCCCTCACCCCGACAGCCCCACCGGTAGCCCCTTCCCTCACCCCGGCAGCCCCTTCCCTCCCCGCCGATAGCCCCTTCCCTCACCCCGGCAGCCTCTTCCCTCCCCGCCGGCAGTCCCCTTCCCCGCCGACAGCCCCTTCCCTCACCCCGGCAACTTCTTCACTCCCCACCGGCAGTCCCCTTCCCCGCCGACAGCCCCTTCCCTCACCCCGACAACCTCTTCCCTCCCTGCCGGCAGTCCCCTTCCCCGCCGACAGCCCCTTCCCTCACCCTGGCAGTCCCCTTCTCCTCCGGCAGTCCCTTCTGTTATTCGCCGAACAAAGCAATCCACCACCGGCGACGTCGCCGTCGCTCTTCCCCTCCATTTCTTCTCTTCTCCCCCGCAGCAGGGGTGTGGCGATTGGGGGCTGTCCTTGACCCCGTTTCGTTCATGCAGAAGTGACAGAAATGGGGTTGGGGGCGGAGAGGGGGGTGGGGGCGCAGGGTGTGTGTGTGTGTGGGTGCTGGGTGTGGGGAGAGGAAGAATAATCAGTAAATTAAGTGGGTAATTTATTTTAAAGTCAGGGGTAATCAAGTCATTTTGTTGAAACCGTTAGAATTTTTGGGGTTCCGTTTGTCAACGAACATAGGTGTTACATTTTAAAACTTTGTGTTCTCGAGTGTAATTACCCCAAAACCTCAAGGACATATGTATAATTAGCCCTAATTATTACTATTACCATAACACTAAGTCACTAACTTTAGTAGAATTCTTTAACTAAACTAAGGAGACTTGATAACTCCAAATCTTCTACCAAATCCAATCAATCCACTGCCTACTAAAAGAGAAGTACCATAAAGATCCTTTCTAAGTGGATCCCATGTAAACCACACTTGGTTAAAGGGTGAGCAACAAAGAGGGATGCAAGCGAAGCAGCGTTGCTGACTTCCTATTCCGGACCCAATGATCTAAGATGAGGAATGTAAATTTACTGGCACAATTGTTCTTTCATTTGTCTTTACGGCGTTAATAACTTTTCAACCTTGTTTGGTACAAGAACACCATTTAGAAACACAAAATTAGTATTGTGTGCCCCGTTAGGTCACCAAGTTCGCTAAGCAACACTGAGATAAAAAAAAAAATAAGAACGAAAATATGAAAGCGATAAAATTGACATGTATTAGGTTGCGATAGTTCTCGAGCACACAAAGCGAAATTTTAACCCCAATGCAAATGTGCTGATTTTGCTTACTCAAGTGTCTCCCTGGCCTTATATTTGGACAGAATTTGTTGATGACCCGAATGAGCAAATTCTGTACGAGGAAGAATCAATTATTTTTAAAAGACATCAAAATCGAGAGGAACTCCAGAGTGGAGTTATTTTGATTAAATTCACTGTCTTTTGCAGTATCTAGCTAGTTGTTTGTTTCGTTGGACTTTTAGTTTTGGCGGTTCATCTCGGGTTCGGTCACCAAGTGTTCATTCTTGTGGGTTTTATGATAAATTAGCTCATGCTATTAATTGCATATTAATCAAGTTTGCAGTGTTAAGCATGATAATATTATTTGACTCATTCTCTAATAGCTTAAATTTTTAGAATAGATGACAGTTTAACATGGTATCGAAATTCTGATTTAGTAAGGTCTTTCGTTTCTTCCCTCCCTTTATCGTAGTGCTGGTTATTTCTGACTTGATTTGCATCATACTTGGTGATAAGATATTATAGTTGCATTTTACGACCTCGGCAAGCCATGACGTATAATTAACCGAGCAAGTGGCAGATGGTTCAACAATCTCTTTAGCGTGGAAGTCCTTTCTATCATTGATCTGTCTATTTCGGGCTTCATTGTCAATTCTATTAAATTCCATTAAATTCTTTGTTGATACAAAGTTTTCTCTGCCGACACACTTTTGTTTTGTCCATGAGAAATCAAGTGAAATCTAAGACTAACAAAAATCAAATATTCTCTTCTCACCAGGACAAAAATGAAAGGGAATTACAATTGCACCTCAAGAATGAGCTCACACGAATTCTGGTATATCCCCATTCCTCGTGAAAACGTCGTACCAAAGGTCCATGCCGTCACGCACGTTCAAATTGTAGCCATAAGCATTTCCCACTGCACGGATTGGGGAGGCTGGAAACTGAAGGTGATGGTCATCATGGACTGCCGGAAAATCGCTCGTCACACCGGAGTTTTCAGCCATAAATACGTCTAACCAGAAATTTTCGTCCATTGCTGGGAGGTTGTCTAGTGCAGCAGCGTTCATGCACACGTTCCTGTTGTTATCGGTGGTGGCAGTGACTGAAGAGATCTCACTCAACGAACGTTGCGGGGAACTCGGCAGGTAACCATGATCATCAAAGCTCGTATGCTTGGTGGTTACTAGATCGGTGAGAAGGGGCTTTGATTCGAAACCAGACGTGTCACCAGTAGGGTTATGTTTGGTTCCCGGAATTTGGTTGAGTCTCTTTTTTAAATGGGTGTGCCAAACATTCTTTATTTCGTTGTCTGTTCGTCCAGGTAATCTTGCTGCAATGGCTGACCATCTGCAGATCAGAAGACGATTGATTATATATGCATCATGTATTGAGCAATTAAAGCTCGTGTTTGAAATTCGCGCTGCACGACCTTTAATTAATTTATCATCTATCTATTCTTTTTTGCTCTAAGACTTATGCTTTTATCAGCACATGAACATCAACTGGATCGGAATCCTTTTGTGACAATCGCGCGTTTCTTTAACCAGAAATGTGCTTGTGCGTGAGACATATAGAGAACAAAGCAGTGCCCACCTGTTTCCCAATACTCCATGCAGCCTCATGATGGTGTCCTCTTCATCTTTGCTGAAATCCCCTCGTTTAATGTCTGGTCGCAAGTAATTCGTCCACCGGAGCCTGCAGCTCTTTCCACACCTCAACAAACCTGAGCAAAGAAATAAACGGAAAATCCTTTGAATAAGGCTTCTACCGATCGAGATACAAAACAGACGTTTTCATGTTTCGAACGTAAACATCTAAGCTTAACACAAAGCAACCTTAGAGTTGCCCCGAGACTTTAATTATAGGCATATAAGTAGTACAAGTAACGCACCGGCTTGTTTAGGAAGTGCGCGCCAGTTCCCGTGGCCGTAGAGAGCAATGTAATGGATGAGGATTTCGTCTTCTTCGCGTGTCCAGGGACCTTTCTTCAACCCCATTTTCTCGCAGCACGGAGATCTCACCATTTCCTCGACTCTTGAGTACGGTCTCTGTGCTGAGAAAGTCGTCTCGATCAAAGAGGTAACAAAGTGATTACAACAGCACGAATGGCTGGCTATATAGTGTATAAATTTGAGATCTCTGATCGAGAGGTACACGAGGTGCATGAAGCTTTTGAGGTCCCAGCTCCAAATAGGTCCAATTAAAGTAGATCGATCGAGATAACTATTTTCTAAAAGGTGGCATGCCGCCTGCTATTTCTTGTAGAGTTTTTTTTAGTGTGATTAGTCTAATGGTCAAACAAAACGTGCGGTTTCTCGTCATGTGGATGCCCAATACGCCTTTGGCCGGTTTCTCGTCATGTGGACATACACTTTTGACTGTGCGAATATTAACGTTGCGCTCCTATTCCTTTATGCAAAACACTTAGTAAGCTATATAACGAAAAATTACACCCGAACCGAACACATAGAGAGGGATATAGTACTCCGTCCGTCCCTAATTAAGTGATCATATTTTCTTTTTGAACTGTCGTAAAAAAATTAATCACTTCCCAAATTAAGAAAAATTGTACAGTTATTTTTCCACAGTTATTCTTCTTACACTTTTTTTTTGTTTTGTTTCTTTCTCTACATTAATCTTCAACCAACCAACCCACTTTTTTTCTCTCCTGGCCTACTTTATTTCCTCCCTCTCTCTTTTTCTCTTGGGATAGAATGCGAAACTCGTAAAATATATCTCATATCCTAAATAGGTGTATAAGTCAAATACAATTAATTAATTAGAACAGAGGGAGTATTAGGATAAAAAAAAACACGAGGACATCATCAAACTTGCCCTGTTACATTTCCTCTAGTGGCTGGTCAATCATGATACAAGTCATACTAGCTTAGTAGACTATTGTTGTAATCACTCAGTCCACGATCCCACTTCAGGGTAATGTCTCCCTCAAAAGAGCTAGCCAAGTAGGTACTTCTAACATCACAGACAATGTCTTATAATGAGAATCTCATACTATTTCGCATTCGATGTGAGATATTACAGTCTCCGTTCCTTATATCTTAGCGTCCTCGTTAAGGCTCGATTACAAATAATCTGGAATCTTCCTCTCTAGCCAATGTGTGATATACTCGGTTCACCCTTTGTTACCCTAACCATCCTCGTGATGTGGGATATAATCGAGCTTACCTTCGTTTCTCCTAACAATCGGCAACCCGACTGGATAGTCCAACCCGAGCTTTCGATAGTGGGTTTTGATACCATCTATAACGATCCAGTCCACGGCCTAACCACAGGACAATGTCTCTCTTAAAGAGGCTAATTAAGTAGATACTTCTAAAATTATAGGCAAGGTCTTATAAGGACAATCTCATATTATTCTACATTTTGATGTGAGATATTGCAATTGTTGCAAGGAATCTGACCATCTTAAGAGAGTCATTGTGTTTTCATGCCAAGTTGAAACTAAGCATGCCTCATGCAAATAGATTTTGAATCTAGAATGGCTTGGAGCGTTTGCAATATTAACATGAATACATGTATTTCGGCTAAACCTACCTCAAGATATGACTACCCCTTTAGATTTATCTATCAACAAATGTTTTACCTCCTATGTTTGCCATGTTTTGAAGTAAGAAAAAAACTACTTTCTTTTATTGATTTATATACTTATACGATCGTGTACAAGAGATAGCTAAAACTCCTACATAGATGGACATAAACGTCATCAGAATGCATATACACCAACCAAAGATGACCTTTATATATTTATTATCTTTAGAATGCATATATACCCTCATGGGGTCAAAGAAAGAGACCATGTAAAACGTATTCCTGGTTTCACTCGCTGACCATAAAACAAAAATGGAATGACCTTTCGAGCAACAGTGTTGTCCATAAACCATGCAACTTGCAAGCCAACAGATGCTTCTCTCTTTCTCGCCCCCTTCATTTTACCTCGTCCGTATCTTTGGCATTTGTGCTATATTAACATATTAAACCTAATTTTTCACACACACAGGATTTTAATTTAGTCATCAGATTCTTTTGAAGCGTTACGAGTTTCTTCTGGCTCTCGACTCTCTCTGCTTTTACTCTTTGCTCTCGTTCTGTTTTTACCATGAACATGTTTACATAGACCACTCGCCTTTACTATCTTGTGCTCCCCCTATTCGGCAAAGCATTAAGCTTCTAATTCAAAAAGTATTATTCTCAAATAAATAGTGATTTAATCTATTTTAAGGAGATTGGACGTGCAAGAGATTATTTGCAGTTTCAAAACCCCCAATATATCTCCTTACTTCAGTAGAAAGTGCAACACATATAGTAGTATCTTTCTTTATAAAAATAAAAATAAAAAGTACATAAAAAAGCGACAATAATGTTTCTCTAATACCAGGTACAATACAGTTGGGGTAAACTAGTACAAGTAAGTGAGAATGAATGACCAAGTCTAAAAGGTGCAAAAGAAAAGGGAAAAGAGTGATGATGTCATCGTATCGTATCCAATATGTTGACCTTCAGAATGCCAAAGCGTGGCCTTGCTTTTCATGGCCAGCTTTTGAGAGCCGAGGACGGGCCCTACAACGACCACATAAAAAATGGTATGCCACATTTGGGTCCGTGAACCGTCCACTGGCGACACCTTACCGACATCAAATCTATGTCAAATGTCCCGTGAGGAGATCAAGATCCTCTGCTTTCTGTAGAGCGGAACTATTGTATTTTAAAAAAAAATATCGTTTAATTTAATAACAAAAAATTATCATTATAAATTTTAATGACAGAAGCAAAACAGTTTCAGTGACATTTTTTTTCCGCTAAAGTACAGCAGAGGATTGAGGTAAGACTTGATCTCATGGCAATGGGATTAAGAACGGCTTGAACATTTGCCCCATTCGATAATCAAGTACTTTACTAGTAAATGCCATATTGAAAATGTATGTATGTATGTATAGTAGTGCGAGATCCAACGCCAATATGGAATTTGTCGCACTATCAACGTAGTTATCGTTGTTGTAATTCTCATTGTTCATGTTACCAATTTGATTTTGAGTAGTAGAATCCACATAAGTTTCGGAAAAATTTTGGCTGCCGATTAGAAAAAGATAACTACAACCCCTCTATAAAGACAATTAATGTTCTTTAAATGTTTTTAGTGATTTTTACTAAGTGACCCTTAAAAAAGTATTATTTAAAATTGTCAATGAAGGCGTTAACAAAAAAGTCACAGTAAATATTCAACGACGATTGACTATTTTGTATACCAAAATTGTAACTATCTTTCTATGGTCAGGATAATAGTCTAGTCAAGAAAGCCGGTGGTACGACGACTTCAAAGACCAAATTGGCAAAAACTAAAACTATTTTGACAATAGATCTAACTAATTTAGGAACTCACCATTCGGAAATATAGATTACAATAGAAGACCCTTCTGCTGTAATACTCTCTCTCTAAACTTTAAGCACAACCTATAGAATAAGAATGACAGCAGAGCGGAGGGTCATGCATCGTAATCAGATGGCAAAGACATAAGAAGCAACATCGTAATCCTACTAGCCAGAAAACCCATTGCAGTTTTGTATGATTTATTAGAAATCAAGATCAACTTTTTTTTTTACCGGGGGGGGGGGGGGTCGTTCGGCTTCAATGTACATATGTGCAAGGGTTTGCACATAGGATTCTTCATATTTAAAGCAGTGTTCCGCAACATATTTATAGGGTTAGTCCGTGATTTCTCAGGCTGCGAAACTAACCGCAGTAGCTGAAACTAATGAATCCTTAAGAATGCTCCTGCTCTGAAGTCAAAAAAACAAAGCACTCTGTAGAGTCATGTTGCATATAACTTGTATTATAGCAAATTATCAAGGTAAAAGATATCAGCACGTTGCATTTTCGGATACTGTGTCAGACATTACCTTGCCAACACAATTTAGACGACATGATTTCAGCCAAAATGATGTTGTCTTGTAAAAGTATTGGGATACTCAACACGGCATCATGTCTGGCCAGTTTCTCAGCGGGCAAAACATGTTCACCTGCATTACAACGATCAATCTGAGGCACAATTTGAACCTCGGACATTTCTACGTCACCTGAAAAATGTTTGTTACCACAAAGCAAAACGACTTCCTGTTCCATCAAGAAAACGATCCGTATGCCACCCTTTGGCCTGAAGTTCAACAACAAATGGAGTAATCACGCTGTTCATCTTCTCATAAGCCTCTTGTAAGGCGTTTGCATTCGACTCATGACCAGACCTTTCCAGGTTTGCAGCATATGCAGCAACCAGCCACCCCCTCAATGCATCTTCACCGGTAGCATTGTGCTCAAGTACCATATCACTCCATCTAGTTCCAAGAATTAAAAGAAACTTTTCCTTGGGGAATATTTTCTTAAGTTGGTGAAGTTTTGAGGGCTTGACAGCCTTGAACACAGACCTGCCCACTTTAACATTTCCAGCGTCCTTTATCAGTCTCCCAGGAAATAGGAAATTTTCTTGGTCTCTTAGGTCAGCGGGGCTTGATATTTTCCCTGTCTGATTTAGTAGACTACAGTTAAACAATGAGCTAATGCAAAAGTTAATCAATACCCGAGCTTGATGACTTGTATCCAAACCTTAAGATAATCAGCCACGATCAGAGCTGTTCTCTGTTGATTCAAAGTGTTAATAGGAGTAGCTCGCATTTCTTCGCAGACGCCATAAATGTGTATCATAGAAAGTAGAGGCCCAACAACCAACTGCATGATGGCATTCATGATCAAAATCACCAAACTTTCCATAAAAGAACAAGCAGAAGCGGGAACAGATTCTGTACCAACTTCTTTGTGGAAAGGTTTTTTCTTTGGTGAACGATGCAAATGCTATATAGTGCCCCAATCTAAAGCATGTTAAGATAAGGACCCATACAAAGGAGAAAGCAAGGGAAGATCACATCAGATTTGGCTTGCCCGTTTTTCCAAATTGATTAGAAAAGCTCCAATAGAACTACTAAAAACTGATCAATATCACAATATACTTATGTTTGGGAAGCCTGCAGATTTCATATGTTGAAACAGATGCTCGCCATATGCTAAACCCTCAACACCTTCATAATTTTCTAAGTCATATGCCATTGCAGCAAAACAGAGGTCCACTCACTAGTAATGGTCAGGTGTTCAAAAACTAAGAACTAAATTTAGGTCATGGAGCATGCTAAGAAGTGATGTTGATGCTCGACACTCACAAAGACAACCTTTTTTAAAAGCGTCAGTACTTGGTTAGAATCAGAGTCCCTTAATAGCAATAACGTGTTAAAAGCATAACAAACTATTTGTTCAAATGTGTAAATTTGGTAGCAAGAACTTACTAGTGCATTCACCAAATGGCAGATTTCACAATTGGACCTGGCAATATTGACCTGCACCCGCGCGTAGACCTGGCCTGCTGCCTAAATGCGGCCTGGCCAGTGGTAAACTACCACCTGGGTTGGGTGTGGGTTACTCGGTGAATTAGTGTTTCATTTTTTCGCCCTCCGCCTAAATCTTTATCTATCCCAGCCGCCCATCCTTGTCCCCAGCCGCAGAAGAAGCAGCAAGCAGCGGGCATGCCAACAATCCTCTCTATCACATCTCCTCCCTTCGATCTCCCTCATCCCCAAGCCCAATCAACTCTGAACTCTCTAATCTCCAAATGCGATCTCTCTTTCATCTTGTTTCTCTGAGTCTTTAATGTGTGTCTCGTCTAATCTCATCTTTGCAATCATTTTCTCTTTCAGAATTTCAATGCGCTCGAATACATCATGTGTGGAATTATGGATTTTCTTCTTTTATGTTTATTTTCTTTTGGGTCAAAATGTTGTCTAAAATTATGAAAAAACTTTGATCGTTGCAGCCAAAGTCTTGAATAGATTATTGGTGAAAAGCAGATTGCAGGATGCCAAAATGGTTTAGAAAAAAAATGAAAGCAATTAAACTTACAATAAATCGCTGGGTTATCCGCGGGTTTACACAGACCAGGCGAGCCGGTGTAGGCACATGAAGGGACTACCCATAGATTTTACCGGGTGTTTTGACTATTTTCTAGCCGTACCCAAGCGGATTTGACCCATACTCGCTGGATTTACTCATTTGCTAGGTCAACCATCACCACCACTCCAATTAACACACAGATCAGTCAAACCCATATCCACTCAATCAATAAGATTGGATCAATAAATATCAACAATACAACTTTACAACCATCCTAGCACCACCAGGACCCCCACTGTAACCGCTCTCACAACCCTATAACCATCACTATCCCCATACTGCATTTAGATACTATGTCATACAAGGCTAGAACTTCTAGGAGTTCTTTTTCTGAGGAGTTGGTATGTACATCAATCAGAGGGAGAATTGTAAAGATTGGCAGAGTTTTTAGTTAAAAGTTCACGGGCAGAATTCAGGCAGTGAACAAGTCAGTGTATCTAAGTAGAATAAGCTTTCTTTGACAGTATTTATGTATTACATTACAGGTCAACTAAACTGCTGTCGTAATCAACTTCTAAATGGATAACAACAAAAAATAATCAAATACAGATAGGTTAGCACAATTACTACCTAGAATAAGCTGAGCGCTGAAATAAATAATGGTGAGGAAATTGTACCTTTCCTTGCATTGATGAACAAACGGTAGACACTAACTGGATGCCGGCACCTATTCCTAAAACATTAAAAACAGTTGAGATGGCCTCTCCTTTTGCAAATAAGTCACTAAGATTGCCTTCCTTGGCAAATGAAGAATATATTGGCAATCTTGTAGCTCTTGCTGCAACAACGGCCATTCCCTGTCAAACGAGGATCATGACGAAAATGTAGTTCAACAAAAGTTCATGGAAAGAACTACAAGTTTCATAGGTAACTAGTTTTGATCCCGTACGTTGCACACGGGAACAACAACTATCAAATACTTGTTGAGAGATCTCGTATATGTATGTCTAATAATAATTATTAAATTGGTAGTGACAATAAGTTAATCAAACAATTTTTTTTTTTACCTTTTTAAAGGAGTTCTCTTATCACTTTTTATCGTTAGAAATGAATTTGAGCAATAATTGTTAGTTTTTAATGACAAATGAAGATGAAAAATAGAATATGAAATAATAAAAATACTCTCTCCTAACTAATAGCAATTGCAGTGATAATAGTAACAAAAATAACGCATGTGTTGAGGTTGTATTACTCAAGATCACCAAGAAAAGAGTAACAGTATATAATAAATAATTGAAAGAAAAAATGGGAGCATAAACTATATATAAAACTTGTAATGAAATAAAAGGAAGGATATTATGGTTGTTTAATAGAAAAACTAATGGAGAATAATGTGTTTTTCTAAACAATAAAAAAGATTAAGATTAAAAAGGAATATATAGAGAGAATTACTTTTGTCAAATCTAGGAATTAATGGAATTGTAAAGATATAAATAAAATTTTGAATGAGACATGTTGACATAGAAGAGAGAGAAATCTAAAATCTATATAGTTGGTTGAATTTCAAGAGAGAGAGAGAGAATCTAAATCATTATTACAAAGGTAAGTAAATTTAAAATATTTTAAAAATTCAAAATAGGAAAGTCCATATGGCGAATTAAGAGTGTCCAAGTAAGCGATGACCGGACAACATTCTCTCAGCTTCGGCTTTCATATATATATATATATATATATATATATATAAAATTACATTTATGATGAAAGGATCATAAAGCAGTACAATTACATACCAACATCATTCTCTCTCAGATGTAGGTGATTACGAACAACCTGATCCTTCATACTATATTGTACCAAAAGCAAATAAAACATGAGTCTTATACAGGACTTACTTTTGCAAAATTGCCAAGGCCTGCCATTTCAAGAAATAAGTGTGGACATAAGGGGGAAAGAACTTCCAAACCAGTGCCCAAATCATACAGAACATCAGCTGCAAGTTGGAAACTCATTCTATTTCAAAATCCGGTGCACACAAGCCACACAAGCCAGAATATAATTTTTAAGGAGGAAGTAAGCAGTCCGCAGTAGTAACACAAGGGGTTGTAAGGCTACTTTTAGCAAGAGAAGTAAGTTAGTGTTCTGCAGGGCAAGATATAAACCGAGTATTCTCCAACGTTTGGGCTCTGAATCCATTCTTGCACCCAAATTGCTACATATGAGCTTTCCCGCATGCTGCATGCCATCCTTTAATATCTGTAGTCACCAATACAACCAAAAAAAATTCTAAATTTCATAGCCTGAGTCATGTAATATCTTCAACATGTATACTGTCCAACAAATTGTTATCTTACCCAACTCACAGCCGTGGCCTGTGCAGGCGTAGGTCGCAAGCCTGCAGCAAATAACAATGACTGCAAAGGAGTAAGATTACTGAGACATATACCCACCACAGGACTGATAGTAATCAGGGAGAAAAACAATCCTCGAATGTCAAGTGTTGATGGGTAGAATATGGCATGCACTATTTACTTAAAAAAAAAATCCAGATATAAACCAGCAAACATTCGCATCCCAACAATCTATGCACTAAAATCGTGTTACTTGAAACTCAAATTCTAATTAATTCTTTAGAAGCTATGCTGTTGCGCCACATATGCTTCATAGGCATCAGAAAAAGACCTGAGTAGATAGAACAGATAGTGCTGCACTGGCAAAGTGTTGGAGTGCACGGAATTGTGTGTATCTAAGATACCCCTCGTTCACACTGCACAAGCAAGAGGATAATAACTAATTCCAATGCAGTAGCGTGCCAAGATTAAGCTTCAACACAAGACAGTGAAAAATAACATAAACAGGTGCTCAAAATGAGATGAATTGCATAACTCACCTATATGGATAACCCGAAGGAAAAAACTTATTCCGAAAAGATTCAGCCATCTTATGTATGACTGGTCTTGAATCATTAATCACCTTCACCTACAAAGAATTTCCACCTTCTAGTTCATTGATTCAAGAAAAGCTTAGCTTAAACTGTCAGAGACAAAAATGCAGAATAATATGCTCAACTCTATATCCATTTCATAACATAGTTGGTGTATGCCATCTTTCACTGTAAACAGATAATGCCAGATAAGCAGATAGTTACGAATAGACATTAGCATCCCTGGTAAACTCTCATGAGTTGGCCAGGGGATAAAAAAGTATTACAGGTCGTATAGAGCCTGAAATGGACTAGCTTCTCTTGCACACAAAAGAATAAAAAAAAAAGATGCAACCAGAGAAATGCAATTAGGGATTCCCTGCTCTACCGTATAGGGTGACTAAGAGAGTATGAACTTGGTTAGAGGAGAGGATTAATAGTACAACAAGTGTTTATGTTAAAGAACAGCAACATACTGGTAACTGAAAGTGGATGGTGAAAGTGAAACAACAACTTAAAGAGGGGTAATAGAAATAATGTTCAACACTTACTTCCTTCAAGCCTTGAAGGTGATTAATCTATCATAGAAAGGGCCCCCTTGAAGGACAGCAACCATATGATCAACTAAATCCTAATTAATGGAATTTTTCAATAAATCGCCAATCTATCTCTTCCTTATGTCAGGCTTAAGAAATCAATCAACCAGATATTCTTAGAGGACGTAGAAAAGGTCCACCAATTCGTCAAATTATGCCACAGGGTATTCCCATCAGTATCCCTCTTTCGATAGTTGTCTCCTCTGCAAGCATACGGACCATGTTATATGATCCTCTAAAAGTGTAGTTCAATCTACCGTTACACTTGAACACAGTCAATTGCATTAACCCTTCATGAAGTTTTGCTTTGCTCTTTTAGTTGTAAAGGATCTTACAACAATAGGTTACCTAACCTAGAGGCAGCAAAGAAACTCTACTTAAAGGTGTAAACAAATAAGAGGATACACACACACACATACAGACTTACAGATATATGCACATCTGCCTGTACTCTTTATCATCAAGGGCTAAGTCTGAAGTTGCAGCCTCAGTTTCTAAAATAGCTGGTAACCAAACTTTTTTTGATAAGTAATCTAGCTAGTAACCAAAGTTGAACCTCAAACTGCATGACTGCAGGGATACCATGTACAAGGTTTGGTAGACATTGACAGATCTCAGAGGTCATAGAAAGGGTGGGAGGCTACAGGTGTTCATAGCCCACTCTAGCAACTTAGGCTGCTTTTTTGTTACTGCCAAAAGGTACCGCATAGTCTGGTATAATCCTACTCAAGAGTGGATGAGGAATTCCCTTGTGTAGCTCAGGCAGCATGAGCGGGGGACTCACGGTTTTATGCTACCATTTTAATGGTCGAGGAACGCCTGCTCTCAAGTTTCTCCCGAATTTTGTAGTTGCTACTTGAAAATTTTTGGGTGAAAATAATTATTCGGGTCGTCAATCGTCAATAAAGATGGAGAGATTGGGCATGAAGCTAACGGCGGAAAGAAGACGTGCCTCGCATATATGTGATCTTTGCCTATATATGCAGTTGAAGGGAAATATTCGTGAAATGCAGTCAAACCAGCGATGGTCTGTGATAAAACATCTCAAAGAAGCTGCTACAGTGGCGGTGCAGATGTTGCCATAGACGAGTGGTGGAGACAATATCACACAGAACACCACATGCACTTCCAATCTCTCCACAATCGATGATCCACCCTAACCAAAGATTCTGGCGGTCTGCTCTATCACTTGATTCTTCATCTTCAAAGCATCTCTATCATAATTCCTAAGCTGGCTTAAGTTGCAATCAGTACGAGATTTGAACCCTACATTCACGTGTTAACCCTCCTAGTTCTAGAGCTGTCCTCCATACTCCCAACAAAGCAATGTTTTTTATGAATTGAATGTACACATTACCACACATTTATGAACGTGCAATTGATATATTTACCAACAATGTACTAAAAAACGATTCAAAGGATGGAAAATTTTGGGTTTCTATGGCAGACATGAGAGAGTAGTAAGCAGTTGGTCCAGAATAAAAAAACATACCCACCACCCGTTCCATTGGATTTAATCTATGACTGCCATATCATTACATGTCCTAAAGGTCAATGTAGAAAATCCAATGGAACTGAGGGAGTGATCAGAGATAGATGGAGAAAAGGATGACTTACAGAGAGTAGGCCATCTGGTTCGAACTGGTAGTGGCGAGACACGGACTCGGAGGTTTCAATCCAGAACACCGGGCCTTGAGGCGGTGGACTGCTATCTTCTTCTTTCTTTGGCATTCTTATCTTTCCCTAACAGAAACCCAAAACAACAAATTGAAACAAAAAAAGAACTCCGGAAAGAAGGAGAGAGGACTAACAATTCTAGGATATGAGAGCATTGTACTCGCTGGAAATTGGAGATGGTGAGGATACAAACAGTTTTCAGTGTGTGTGTGTGTGTGTGTGAGAGAGAGAGAGAGAGAGAGAGAGAGAGCAGAGCAGAGCAGAGACCAGCAAGTTCATGGAGGGGAGCGAAGAATTCAGCGCAGGGGATAAGAGCCGCGGCGGCTGAGTCGGGATTCGGGTCGGGAGCAATACGGTATCGAGAGTTTTTCACGTTAGATTGTTGCTGCTATGCGGTCGTGTGAAAACAAATTGAAGTACAACTGCTCCAAAACAGAATTTATCTTTCGTATTATTATTGTTGTTATTATTATTATAATATTTGATCTATTGTAGTGAAATCGGTCATGACCTGCGGATAAAACCGTCTCAACAGAAAATGTTGTTACTGGATGATCGCTCATTTTCCACATTGACGAAGCCCCATGAAATTGGGTCTCGAGGTCTTTAAACTTTTACATTTTGTTGATAACAAATTTGAAATCAGTTCCAGTACAGCTATTTTTCCTAAATTCATATTAATAATTCAATACCAAATCAATATAAATTCAAAAAATTTTAAAGCTATGAAAGTTTTTGTGTTTGAAAACTAGCTCGTAGGTTGAGAGACACAACAGGCTTGCAACTTCCGGCTAGGCTCATGCTTCATCAATAAAACTGCAGTATGATGTTCAGCCCAATAGAAAAAAGTACATTCAGGATTTGTTTAAAATCATTTACAATTTTGATTTTCAGTTTTTAAAAAAACCAAAACAAGTATAATTTTTATAAAAACAAATAAATTTTTGATTACCCAGTTTTTATTTTGATTTTTTTCTTTAATTGTGGTGGTAGTATTTTGAGTTTTTGCTTTGCAGGTGATGGTGGTGGTTGTGGTGGCGGCAACGGGGTAGTGGCAGTGGGGTGGCGAGGGCAATGGGGTGACAGTGGTAGCGACGGTAGGCAGAGGTAGAGGGAGCGGAGGCGGTGACAGCGGCGGCCGTTTCAAAACAAAAATCAAAACGAGAAAGTCAAAACTCCAAAATAGGAGTTTTTAAAAAACAACCATTTTTTAAAAATTGGTTTTCAAAACAAAAGGAAAAAAAAAAACCAAAATTATATTCCAAACGCAATTTTTTTATTTTTTTTTTCAATTTACAAAACTGGAGAGAACATTGAAAATTTAAAATATTGTCAAACGCTAGCTTAAATGTTGAAATTCATTCACCTAGTCAAATCTATGCTGCAAATTGGATAGCTGTAGGGATTTTCCCGATGCTGCCCAATATCCTTTCCTTCTCCAAATAGTTTACAAATACGATTCTTTGATCTAGAAGTATGCTTTTCCAGAACAAGCTATGCAATCACCATTGATTATCAGCCCTTCTTCGCTGCTTCTCTCTCTGACTCAAATACGGGACGGACAGCCCTATCTACAATTTATAATCCTATAGACTTGCGAAACAAGCCCAGATTATACATCTAACATTCTATTGAAGGGTCACATGTGGGGACATCGTAATCCTTGAAACAAGTAATTCTTGTGTAACAAAGAAAAATTGTAACCGAAATAACTTTATAGAAATACCTACACAGAAAACCTTGAAGCTTGAAGAAATTAGTGGGTGGCACCTTAGAGACCCCAATTATAACTCATGCAGTACAACTGCCAAAAAGTGACCAAGTGATGACTACAGTCAGCAGAGTGAGTCACTACACACAAGACCCTCTTTGGAGATTCTAATATCACTTATAATTTAGCCCTGTACGGTCACCAGCATACTGTCATGAAGAGCATTTGTCAGATAAATGAATCAGGATCATCTTCATAGTCAAAATCCGGTTCACTCGATTGCCTGATTCTTCTAACATCCCTTGACCCTGCTCTTCCCCTCTTTGGTTTCCCCCTTGAAAACAGAGTGATGACAACAGTTCACAAACATGCATGTAATTTACCTCTAAGGCTGTACATACTGATACTAGCCAAGATTTCATCAGTGTATGAAAGGACATGTATTAAAAACAGAACTTACGTAGAGCACTCACGGTCGGTATGCAGAGAGACCTCCAATATCACGCGCAGCAGCTTGATCTTCGGCCTGAAGTAAGCCACAAAAATTAGACAGCAATTACTTCAACTCAGAATGCTCTCAGTGACCTAAATGCACTGAATCTGATAGATATTGTTTCAGAATCCAGCATGATACTTCAATTAATGGTAAAAATTGTGAAGTGCATTAACATCAGACTGATTCTGGTGGATTGCCAGTTCCATGTCAGTGAAAAGGTGGATGTATGTTTAAGTGGAGCGTAACAATTTCAAGCATTAGACAATTATGCGTGTAGGCATTTCCTGTTTTTCCCTCTTACAGAATTTAGGCCCATGCTGGCTTCTTTTCCTTTTTTCCTTCGTCGTAGATTTTCTAGTTCTTTTTCCCCTCATTTAAATTGTTTCTTTCTAGACCATGATATTAGCATATTTTTAAAGTCCTTAGCTCAACTCTACTCTTCATGTTATTAGCATACTTAAATCCCGATCACCGAATACGCATACTAAATGGTGGTCCTGTATGTTACATGGACTCTTCGGTTTGCGTGAAGTACCCGTGTCGAACACTCGACACTTAGACATGGGTATGGGATATATGTCTGACACTCTT
This sequence comes from Escallonia herrerae, assembly GCA_033070095.1. Taxonomy (NCBI): domain Eukaryota; kingdom Viridiplantae; phylum Streptophyta; class Magnoliopsida; order Escalloniales; family Escalloniaceae; genus Escallonia; species Escallonia herrerae. The sequence continues at coordinate 55,040 of JAVXUP010001199.1, forward strand.
CGTGGGATATGACATTATCAATACTTTATATAGTTTTTTGTTTAATTAGTTATTGCTTTGATAGGAAACAAGTTGTCAATTAAAACCAAGTGCATCACACAAAACACCTTTTTACCTTCGAACTAACTAAAAAGCAATAACAAATATGAACATTTTGCCGTGTTCCCGTGTCTTGCGTTTTCAAAATTAGACGAGTACGACACTTGGACACGTATCCAATCCGGACACTCGTACCGAGTCCATGTAACATAGTGGTGCTCCCCCATATCACTTATTGCCATTATCATCACTTCTCAATATCTTTCCCAAGTGAAATGTGAGTATACAAACTCAGTTAACTGGGTTATAGAAATGAAGTTTCACATTGTGTAGTCTTGGAAGCAATTTAGTGCATTATTTCCATGCATTAGAAAACATCCACTTGTTCCGCTAAAAGCAAAATCAACTGTAATACGCATCTAAAAATCATCAAAAGATGCAGCTATACAATGCCACAGTTCTTGAGACAAATCACCACGCAACACATCCTCCTAAACTGCAAGGTAGTCCAAACTCCACCTGCATGTCATAATCTCCTCAAGACTTTGCGCATTATGACTGTTGAGCATGATATACATTGTTGGGTACATTCTCTAATAGCTTAAGCTTTTAGAGCGGATGGTAACTTAACATGGTATCAAAGCAAGGTAGTGACAATGCTCTAAACCATGACCTTATGGGTTGTTATGATCCTCAGAAGCCGATCCTAATGGTGAAGAGCAGGGAGGAAAACAAATCTACGACGAATTGTATGCAGAGTCAGAAGATGCCTCTGACATTGCAAAATTCCCATCATTCAGCTTAAATTTCTTTCAACTAAACACACAGCAATTACGCCCAAATCCGAACCCCTCCAGCCGACAAATGAGACTGCTTATTGATTACTGAATGCTGGTTGCTATCCAAACATTATGATCATAGAAGTTTGAGAGCGTAGATGTAGCATGGACAATCTATGTGCAGCTGCTCTTAAATTTTTGGACAAGTGACTTTCTCACACACATACCCTACTGTTAAGTGAAGTTATTATTACGCAAGATTCCACACAATTACTCTGCAACTTTCTCAAAGATCCTGAACATAGAGCTCTATCAAAATCCTAAACTCTAAAATGCAATTTCTTCCACACCCCCAGTGTGGAGGTAACGTAATGTTCGGCTTTATACTCTGCACTTGCACAAACATAAGTGTGATTGCCAGAAACTTAGTGAGACCGCTCATGTGAGGGTAAATCATATCATTCTTCCCCTAATCTAAAGGCTTTTAAGAGAGCAGCATGAACATGCTTTAAAGGTTTTTAAGTAAGATCCACTAAGAACCCTTTACTTTGTTTCTTATTGGGTCTAATAAAATCAACCCATTTTTAGCAACAAATGTGAAAGTATTTTCTCTTTTCCGACAATAAATAAGACAAACGCAAATATGAGCTCTCGCTCAATTAGAACCTTACTCAATAGATATATAAGAAACGGAAGTTCTCATCACCTCTCTTAGTAACACATATGCTATTATTGATATGATGAAAGCACAGTAGGAAAGGACACGTTAACGCTGCAAACACCTCAAAAGCATCATATATACTGAAAGTCTGAAAGAATACATACTGCTGGTGAGGTGGCCGAGGATAATGAGAAAAGCCTATCTTCAGGCTGAAACTTCCTGGATCGCTTTAAGCTGCAAACACCATTTTGAAGAAGCTTTTGTATCATTGATACAGATTACATCACATCCAAACCAATCATTGACTCTCATATATCCGAAATTCCATTAAATACTTATGTTTAGGTTTCCACTTCACCATATGTAGCAGAGAGGACATATGAATCAGTAGTATATTCCTAGTCCAAAAAACTATAAGAGCTTCTAAGTTCCAGAATGTTGAACATCTAAAATTCAAACCACTTTCCCCTCAAATATGACTGTCTAGAACACACTTACTAGTAGATTGCATTTTAATTTTTGCACCCAAAAAACAAATAAAAGTGAATGTTTGTGGATTTACAGAGTACTGCTCTTAGTTGATGATAAAAACCCTTCAAAACCTTTCAATACATTGCCACATTGACTAGGATCCTGTAAATACATTGTCTCCATATCATACACCTGCAATCAAGCTGAAAATTTAGGCCCCAGAATGAGAAGGCAAAAGGTAATTATAAAATGTTTGTGTCAGCCAAGTGGTAGTCATCCAAAATCCAAAATCCAAACAACTAAGCACAACCACATGCCCCATTCAAATGAACTCATGAACACAAAAAAATCATCATTCTGTCTGAATCCGAACTGTCCCAACTTTAAGCATGCATGGATTGTAAGAGGTTAAAAGGAACACATAGAAGCCTCAAATCCTAACTTTCAGCAAAATGCAACAACCTTAGATCAGCAAGTAACATGATATCACGCTATTGTACTCCTGAGAGATGTTGAAATTAAAGAAGCGTCTTTCTAGTACTGACCACATTTGGAATATACAATGTTATTTCTAACAATATTCATCAGACATTTCTTATATATATTGCTTATATAGATCCATGTCTTGAAACCTCTAGTTCACTTAAGTCATCACACAAATGGCTGCTGTAAACTTGGCACCCGGCTAAGTTGATTTTTCCATCATGATTTTACTCATCAAGATAGTGGATTGATATTGGTCTCAAACTTGTTATGGTGGTATTTATGATAATAAAAAAAGGGTCAATTGACAGAACCCTATATGTAAAGAGTATTTCGAGCAATGTTATAGCTATATACAAAAAAGGAGATTTGACTTCGAACTTAACACAACTATATCAGAGAAAATGGATCCCTGCAAATGAACTCAAGTAATTATTATGTAGCAAAGGGGTTGTTTAACCAGCATTTTTCTTTTCCTGACAACCTTCAAAGATCACAATATATCTTTCACTATGTAATTCCGATTGACCTCAAATGGAAAAAAGTATCATGTAATTCCATAATGCCTCAGACTCTCAGTTGCTTTAAATTAGGCCTATGGATATATTCAGCCGTTTACAATCCTTCTTTGCCATTCGGGGGTAAATAATAGAAGTATTACAAAGCTTGCTATGATCTGCATAAATTATTGTTGTTTCAATGATAACTAGCCTTCACGCTGAAAGCTACAAGGAGCCAAATCTAGACCAACTATGAGCTACAACTTCTCAATTTATATCTACCCACCGATACACATTTCCAAGTATCATCCCTTGATCTGGAGTAATTTTGGTGAAATAAAATGCCTCTTAAGCGACTCAATCGCAACTACGGAAAATAAAAACAAGACAGAATTCTAATAACACTAATCCGTTGCCTAACATGAATCTTGATATAACTCCCATGTTGGCAGAGAATACCCACATAAACAAGAAATCCCACAAACATTTCAGCTCAATTCTTGAAAATGAAAACCCCCAAAGCAAAAGGCAAAACGAGACTTTGTACACGAAAACCGATTAATTTTAAAGAGCCCAGAAAAGATCAAAACAGGGATCACAAACATTTGACGCGAATAACATACACACATGTACCTGTTTTTCGATGTTGCGAAGTTCCTCGTGAAGTTTGGCTCTTTTGCACAAAAGGGCTGCGATCATTGCTGATGGATTCGAAGAAGATGCTCTTTGCTCTGAACCAGTCAAAAAAGAAGAAAACATCACATCCCCAAGGGAAAAAAAAAATCAAATTGGAAAGCATGAAATGGCTGTACAGTTGTACCAACGGCTACCTTCAGTTTCCATGCCTGACAACCCAAGTTTTACACCAACTGTGTGCTCATTACACATGCGAATCCTGTCTGTATGTCTAACCTAGGGCACCGGAGTTCCCTTCACCTAGACCAATTTAGATTTCCTCTCAATCACCACCGCTTTTGCTATTTGTGCTCTAGGTGGGCGACGCTATTAGCATGGGACACGGCATGGCATTCCAACGTAAAGGCCAATTTTCTTGTCATTATGTCTTGTTGGCCAACATTCATTCGCCTTGGTTAGTTTTAATGTTAATAGAGTCAACATTACTTTTGTTAAACCCATTTATAACCTATGATTATTTTAGCGTATATTCAACTTGATAACAGTTAAGACAGATTTGATAGCATAACTCTCTAAATAGTAATCAGGTACGCTATCAATTTGTCTTTTTTTCCCCTAAAAAGGAACCCTTAAACATATAACTATGATCATAGTATTATATGAAAATATAATTTTGGTATTGTAATATACTAACATCTGAAATTTGCTAATTGAATAGGCTTAGAGTTGGCGTACGTTGATAAACTTTGTTCATTACGTGTTTTTTCTCATATTTGTGGGCTTAGGACTATATTTGATCCCTTTTAAAATATTCACTTCAAAATTATTTAAAATAGAATCCTTTTTGTGATTCATGCTTCACCAAACTCAATTTATTTTTCTACCCGACTATTGAATCCTTGTGAACATTGTAGTTTAAACGATGATGACCATATCCTTCTTCTTACTCAAATAACGATACTAAGGGTCGTTTGATTTTGGTTTTCAGTTTTTAAAGAACAGTTTAATTTTATTCTTTTTACAAAAACAAGTGGGTGTTTGATAACCTTTTTTTTTTTGTGTTTGGTAACCCTTTTTATTTTGACTTTTTTTTTGGGTGGTTTGCGGTGGCGGTGGTGGTGGTGGGGCGTAGCGGTGGTCGACAGTGGTGGTGGCCGGCGGTGGCTGCCGACAGTCGCCGGCGGCCGGAGGTGGCTGCCGGCAGTGGCCGGCGGTGGTCGCCGGCGGTCGCCGGCGGCCGGAGGTGGCTGTCGGCGGCCAGCGGTGGCTGCCGGCAGTGGTGGCCGGCGGCCGGAGGTGGCTGCCGGCGGTGGGAGGGTGTTGGTGGTGGTCTCCAAAAAAAAAACCAAAAGTGAAAAAAAAAACCAGTTTCTGGAGTTTTTTTTACTCTGCAGTTTAAAAACTGGTTTTTTAAATTGGAGAAGGAAAAAAAAATGGTTACCAAACGCACTTTTTTTTCCAGTTTCCAAAACTGAAAAAAAAACTGAAAAAAAATGCTGCGTCAAACGTGGCCTAAGATTGAAAATGATAGTGTACTTCAGTGTGATCATCCCAACTTCAATTATGAGCAACAACAATGTTCCAATCTATTTGTCCTTAGGAACTTGTACGGCGTCAATACTAAAGGTACGAGAATCCATTCCCTGCATGTCAGTTCTTTAGCTTGATGCTCCATTTTAACTTGTTGGCTTAAGTAGTTTTGAATTCACAATTTGACTCTTAGTTGCACAAAGCGGGGACGGGGGCGGGTGCGGGAGCGGGGGCGGGGAAGCGTAAGCACTAAGAAGAATCTGAGGTTGGGAGTGGCTTGAATAAATAAATGCGTAAAGAGTATTATTATTTGTTTAGCATAGTTTACATAGATATCAACAACAGACAATGAGACTTTAAGAACTTGAAGGAAGAGAGAAATAAGGAATTGAGTTGAAAAAGCTTGATTTTCATGTATTCTATCACTTGTTCCATACATCTCTATCCAACAAGCGGGATCGAGTTTCCATCTTAGCTTGGAACGAGATCCCATGGAGCTCCTAACTTGGGATCACAAAAGCGAGTTTCCGAGAGAGAAACGTCACCATATTAGGAGTTTCCTGCAACTAAGATTTGACTCCCTCCAATAGACCATTGGGGCATGTAACATGGTTCAAGTATAACAACTAATAAATTTTTTGATAAAAGTATTTCATTAATTTGAAGCAACTTAATCTGCTTTGAGCACATATGACTAGAATTCATTCACAAGTTGTGCTAGAATCACCCCGAAGAACTGACTAGCCTTATTGTCACGTAAATAAAATGGAAGTGTGCATTCAATTCACTGTCTTTTGGGGTCAACTTGATTTAGACCAAGCTTTTATTCTTGTGTGGAGAATTGATAATTGCACTTCATTTTTATACTGTACACCCTATATTCGTTATGGATTTTTTTTAAATTAATAACATAACCGCATAAATTGTCACTAACAATTTTAGGGAAGAAAGTATGCTGCATAGAGTTGGTGCCAAGACTCCCAAGTCCTTTTTCTCTGCTAGGTAATGGTGGGTTTTCTCCCATTTTATGGCTTTTTTTGTTTTAACTGCCCCTTAGGGCTGCAACTTTACCAAAACATAAAATGAAAAATGACTCTCAAGTCCAAAATTTGAAAAGCAGAAACCAATGTATCATATCATAGGTGACCCTTGATCTTGTTGTTATGTCACTAGAATGGTTAACCAGCAGGGATGACTCCTTACACAAATCAAATGTTTCTGCTATTAGTCAGAAAGAGTTTACTTTCCTTAGGAATTAGTTCATTTTCTGCATGCACCAGCCATGTCTGTTCAGAACCAGAGGGGAAAGCACATCTCTTTTATGCCCAAATAAAATGTACACCCAAAGTATTTAGTGAGAACATTAATCTTGAAGCATGAACTGCTATTATTAATATCACATGATTGATCGGTTTTGATGAGCCAAGTTTTGTTAGAAGAGTGGTTTCTTCTTCTTCCAGGGGAAGGTTGTTAGAATTTATATCATTCATCTTGACCCCATAATCAAGATCATTAGAATCTTACAATAATATAAACATAAGAACGATAAGGTTACGAACTCACCGGAATCGAAGGAAGTTATAGATTACCAAGAGTTTTATTCCGATGATGAAAGAACGCCAAGATGCGGAAGCGAACACGTATCATTTGGTATTGATCTTCACTACTCTTCTCTATTCTTGATGATGGAATAGAGTGGTGTATTTTTTCTTTAGTCTAAGAGGCAAAGAGTGGCCAAAAAACATAATCATACCCTAGCCTCCAAGAAGAAAAGATATTTATATAGAGAGAGTAGTGAGATCAACCCTAAAGCCTGCCAAATCTCAACCGTCCATCAAAGTTAAAAGATTAGGGTCTATAAGCCTTTTATACACAATAAATCATTAGTGTATTGGATGCTAAATCAAATAGGCCCATAATGTTATTTAGCCTAATTTAATTAATTAATGTCCAAGTCAAATAATAAGTCAACATTAGTATGAACCGTTACGCCACTTAATTGGATTGGACCGATCAAATCCAACAAAGGTGACATGTGTGCTGCAGTTTCTTCTTGCTAGCTTTTCTCACTGATTCACTTTTCTTCAACTTCCTGTACCATTTGGTGGTATCATCAACTTCAGTTGCCCATCACTGACGCAAATGAACAAACATGTTTCACAAGACTACTTCCCTTTGGAAAAGAATTCATGCGTTTGCCATGGTTTTCCAGCCAAATGCTTCTTGTGCCATGGGCGTCGCTGATCACCGCAGAACACATGATCTTCAAGATAGATGACAAGAAAATGAGGTTGAGAAGAGTGGCGGCTCGCTGAAGGCTACGATGATTTTGCCTTGGCCTAACCCAATGGCGGAGCCATAATTTTTTTTAAGGTGGGTATCAAAATCTCAATCTGAAATCAACAATTCCACAAATAGTAATTTCCAAATTCTATTAATTCCTAATTGTAAATTGCAAGTTCCAAACCTCAATTGTCATGTCCTAAATTGATACAAAAAAGAACGGTTCCGATAAGTAGAAAATTTAAGAATTAATCACTGGATCTTCCCTTAATATACGGACTGCGGCGACCATTAGTGTCATCGTCGAGAAATTGATCTGACAACTACCCGTCCATGAGCATTGTTGCCGGTAGCCTGTGACTGGGCCCTGCAGCCTACCTGAGCATGTGAGGCCGTGACGTTTGGGCTTTCGGTGCCGTACCTTGTAAGCGCGTGACATGCCGCAACTGGACCGGCAAGTGGAGGCAGTGGCCGTTGAGGATGTGCCGTCGTGAGTTAAGGCCGGTGTGTGGTGAGGGAATTGAGGAGGAGGCGGTGTTCTCCTATCCGCACATGTGCCTTTAAGGTTTTGAAAGTATTGAGGCTTCGAAAATCGCAGAGAGTGAGAACAAAAATAAATTTTTGTGTTGACTTTATGCGTAAACTGTCCCTTATTTGTGTAAGTTTAGCTTATTAAATGACTAAAAGGATATATTTATTAACATTCCTGAAATTTTAGATACATTAACATGTAAAATAACAACAAATACATCTCATTTAAGTATTTTTCAAATTTTTAGGTAGATACTTTTACTATTGGAGATAAAATATAGTAATATACCTTATTAAGGGCAAAAATTCTGGAGAAGCATGTGGTCTGCCACTGGCCTAACCAGAGGATGGTTGCCTATATGCTGTTTATGACGTTGCATTTGTGATTTCTGAGACTCGTCAAAAGAGCAAAATTTTCTTCATTCCTTGATTTCCTAGCCGAGAAAATGTCAGCAGGCACACAAATGTGTTGGCATTGGGTTCATAGATTGCTACAGCCGCACAGCTATGAATATACCGAATTTTCGTCCTCTTGGACTCTTCATCTTATGGATACTGTCACAAGAAGTCGAACGATTCTCAATGACATCATGTTGGAGAGAAAAATTACAGAATAGAAGAAGAAAAAACGAAAATTATATGGCTTGAGGCACTTCTAAAGACACTGTCTTTAAGGCGATATTTGTTCTCACACGTTCCGAGTTTGCTATCGGGTTAATGATAAATCACTCGTTCCGAGTTTGCTACCGGGTTAATGGTAAATCACCTCCCCAACAATGTGCAGATAACAATTTTGAAGATTCGTATCAAAATTACTCCTCGAAATTGTATATATAACTGATAAATATTAGATTCAGAAGTTATAATATTCATTCTGAATTTTCAGAATCTTATAAATGACTGAAAGAAACAATTTCAAAAATTGGTAAAATATGTCTTAAAACAATTCAAATTATATGTACCATGTGCTTACTTATAAGGAAAGAATGCTTGCTTATAAGGAAAGAGAAAGTTTACTTTCTCTCCAATGTGGGACAAAGAACAAGACCTTTTGGGTCCTGAACTTCACTTACAATACTAACACATTATATAACAATCTATCACTAACAGATCATCCTCCCAAATGATCTCAGAAAAGCTTCAGCTCATCTGGCATTGTTCTTGCAAGGCTACATTATTAACCAAAAGAAACCTTCTTACAGACAGTATGCAGACCTGTGATACTTGATAAGTTTTGCGTTAATGCACCATCATATAATTTTTTCGTTCAAAACTTGTTTGCTTGGGACAGCATTTAACCTATTCAATTAGCCAGATGTTCCTGGAAACATAGGAGTGGCAGTGTAACAGAGCAGGTTCCCCCAGACACCTAACTGATTAATTAATGGTTTCAAAATTCTCTTTGACAGCGTCAAGAAAGTAGATGACCGGCAGGCGGCAGGTAAGTAATCAGAGTTCAAGAATTATTTGATAGCTCAACACAAGTAAACACACTAGACGGAGAAAACGCAGTAGTTGATTTGTATTTCAGGTACAGATTCATATCAGAAGCTCAAGATGTAGTCAAGTACAATCTGAAGAGAAGGGGAAAAAAAATGCAAGAATTCAAAATGTCAACCAACAGTAAGAGAAATAGATAGATCATCATCGCCCTTACAGCATTCTGCTAACAAACTGATACTTAATAAGCAACCTTATAAACAGCCTGAACTGTTCTCAGGCGGTAGACACAACTTAAACCTGTGCTTCGTTTGAATCCTCGTTCTCACCTGACATCTCCTCCAAAGATTTTCCCTTCGATTCAGGCACCAAGAAAGTGCATAAAGTTCCCAAAAGGTTGACAACACCTAACACAAGAAGCGAATTCCTCACCCCAATACCTGCAGGATACCCTGCATCTGCCTTCGATTTGTCTTGATTCTGAGCCAAATATAAGAATCCGAAAGCGCCAACCATTGCCCCTAACTTCCCAGATGCAGCCGATATACCATGGCAAGTTGACCTCAACCTAGCCGGGAAGATCTCAGCTGGCACGACAAATGTGGTGGCATTAGGTCCAAAATTCGCAAAGAAGAAGGTCAATGAGTACATCGCCACAAACCCAATACGGTTGTCCTTGTGAGTCCAGTGTTCGTAAGGAACGGCCAGTGCAAACATAAACACTGTCATCATGGAGAATCCGAGTAACTGGATAGCAAACCTTCCCATCCTGTCAATCAAAGCCACGGTGAACCAGTAACCTGGCACGGTACTGCATAAAGCGATAAGGGTTTGTGCCCTCGCGATCTTGAAAACCTCCCCAATGGCAGTCATTGTCTTTGCTGGAGGGATCCATCCAATCGCGGTGAAGATGTCTTTTTGGAACAGGTTCTGGCTGTAAAATGCAATGTCAAGTAGGAACCATGTGCTTGTTGTACCAAGCAAGTGAAGTCCATGGCGACGCAAAAACTCCTTTGTGAACAAACCAAATGCATTTGCTGGCTTTGCCGCTATCTCTTCCACCTTTTGCTGTTCGGCCTCCAAGTCAACCTGCAAAACCTTGGACATGTCTGATGCAGCCTGCTTTGCATTCTTGGCGACAAGAGCTGTGTACCGAGCAGTTTCAGGCATCTTCATCCTCCAGTAGTAAGTGAGCAGAGCAGGAAGCGCTCCAACCATCACAATAATCCTCCAGACATAATCTGCTTGCGGGACGGTTGAGCCAATTGGGTCAACCTCATAAGCCGGAGCCTTGAACCTGGCATCAAATGCAGCCGATATTATCATTGCAAACACCCCACCTGCCAAAATTCCAAATCCTTGCATTGCAAACACCGCGGCAATAAAGGCACCGCGAGTCTTCTTGTTAGCATATTCGGACATGATGGTAGCAGAAAGAGGGTAATCACCACCAATGCCAAACCCAAGCCAGAACCGAAAGAAGCACAGGGTCGCCATAACAGCTTTCGGCTCATGGCTAAAAGAAAGGCCCGAAGCAATGGAACAGAGGACCATGAGCATGAGTGTCATCCCATAGACTCGTTTTCGGCCCATCTTGTCCCCGAGCCAACCAAAGAAGAGCTGGCCAGCGAGCGTGCCACAGAATGCGACGCCATTGACAGCAGCAGATACATTGGGAGGTAAACTGCCAGGCTTTTGTGCACCATCAACATGGTAGTAAATGCGGCCAAGCATTTTCGTGACAAGGGAGATACAGAAAAGATCATAGGCATCAGTGAAGAAACCCATTCCAGCAATGATGATTGCAGTGAAATGATACCATTGTGTTTTGGCTACATCGAGCGCATTAAGAACCTTCAGATTATCCTCTGTCATGACTGATCGAATACACAGAAGCTCCCTTTCTCAACTTCTTCCTCCCTCTATCTCTGTCCCAGAGATATCTGCCATAATTGTAGAAATAGTACTGATCAGAGCATGTACAGTACTATGTAAGTTAAGACCCGTTCAAACACAGGATATGCATTTGGTTGTTTTATTGTGCCAATTCTGCTAGTACTAACACAAAGGGAAATGTGAATATGAGGATGGTTCCAGCAACTATAAACATTAAAAAAAAAAAAGTAAATTGATTAAGCAGTAGAGAAATATTTTTTTACTAATTTATGACATACTGACGAAGGATTTTCTGGTCTTCCAAGAAAATTCGGGAACTAATTATTTGACAAGCGGGAGGGTGTCCGAACAAATTTATTGATTTCATTTCACGAACTTAAGTACAAATACATATTGCACATAACACTATGCTTCCTAAACTCAAAAACATAGATCAGGTACGCCTTCCATGTCTAGGCATTCTCAATTTAACAGCAGGAAATGGGTAAATCATCCATATCATGTTTTGCATGTCCCTTTTCCGTAAGAAATGAACAAATTGAAAAAGGAAAAGAGGAGGACCTTCAACTATTCCATCAGCATTTTAGCTAATAAGGGTCTGAATTCTTAATATATTTGACCAAAAAATGTTCCCTGTATTCTAAAAGTCCACCAAAAACAAAAGAACTCCATGAATATTGGAACATGAGTACATAACATACCCCAGAAAACAACACAAAACACATGGCTACTCACTCAGAAAAAACAAAAAAAAAGACGGTGCAATAAACAATAATCATCACAAATTTTTGCCTGAAGAGCAAAAGGGAAACCCAAGATACCAAGCTATGCATGCATGTACCTCTCCAAATCCAATTTAAGAAATATCCAGGAGGAGTATATGCAGAAGAGAAACAACTCAAATTCATCAATGCCCTATTTAAATCGGATTAATTCAGAACCAGGAAGATCATCATCACGGACAAAATCGAAATATTCTGCAACAAAACTTAGCGTGGGACTGTGCGATGAGTGCACACGCATAAAAAAATAAAAAATAAAACCTCTTGAAAGCAAGATCAGATCTCAAAATTTTCAGTTACATTTTGGGTTGGCAAAAAATAAAATAAAATCAAGTGATCTGAAAAATTCACTCTTGTTAATCTAATCAGCAGAAGAAAACCAAGATCTTTAATCTCAAAACTGAATTGGGTTCAAGAAAGTCCAAACGCATCACCGTCTCAGAAAGTACCACCTTTGCATGCAATGAAACACACGCATACATAAACATGTGTGTGTGTGTGTGTGTGTATAACAATCATCATGCACATAATAATAAGATTTCAACTTGTATGATAGTGTACAAGAAGAAGCTTTACAGGTGAAGGAAGATATATGATGATGGAACTGAAACACAAAAGCAGAGGAGACCCACTGACCTGGCTGTCCTCAGAGATTGGCGAGGAGTTTTAGAGAGAGAGAGAGGGAGAGAGAGAGGGAGAGAAAGTGGGTTTTTGTATTTTTGAGGGGAACGAATGATGGGATGGGATGGGATGGGATGGAGGAGCGGATGGATTGAGATGGGAGGCTGAGCAGAGGGCTTTTATAAGCAGAGGAGTCCGAAACCAACGCGAGTATCTTCCACCGGTATATTCCGCTCCCTTTCCGCTCCTCTTCCCACATTGCCAGTCAAATTCAACTTCCTTTTCCAATTCCGACGTCGTTACACCTTTCAACCCAACCCACACACACACACACACACACACACACACACACGATCTGATCTGAAGTCATTAATTTTGGTTCAACAGAGAAGGGTCGGTTGGCTAATGGAATGTGTTTTAGGATCTTGCACAATTAAGACTCATAAAGGCATCTTATTGGTCCTATTTTCCTTGGCAAAATCAAACATTATTTGATACAAATCCAATTCCTTCACATTCATAAGCACAAACGTTGTGCAAAAGTTTATCACGTAGTTTATCGTATTTTTTTCACGCGCTCTTTAATCGATTAAATAATAGTCAAAATTGTTGTATGTAGTAGAAAATTAAAGTCAGTTTGATAATGTAAATGTAGGGTTCTTTTTTTCCACAAACTAGATGTAGAGATATCGTGAATTGGCTTTCGAGAATGGGCTTGTGAAATAGCTGTAATCTCCTCATTTCTATAATCCAATACGTAGCCGATACTTGAAATCTTATTGTGCATATAGAGCATTAATTCAATAACCGTACTAATTACGAATGAGCTCGTTAATGCAAGCTTAATTAATAGGCACAAATTTTTTGATTTTTGTATTTGCAACAGAGCGAAGTGTTTTACTGACGCGATAATTAATCTTTGGGTGCCGTGCTATTGGTTCGGTCAATCGGTGCGCACATATAAGTCTCAAAAGCATCATGCTCCCAAGCGCGTGACTGTTTGGTATGCTTATTGTTTGGCAATTCAGATGACTTCCACAACTTTTCTTTCTTGATTGCAACTGGTTTGGCTCAATCCGACGTTGCTTGTTTAAAAATAAAATTGTATAAAATTTTGATAACATTAGCAAAAATTTTCAACATTCTGATTATAAAGCTTGGACGACAACTTTGCCAAACTCGTAATCATGTCAGTTTCAATTCTACCCAAAATCAAGTATCAAACTTTCTGCCTTTTTATTGTTGGTAAGATACAAATCGTTGTCTTTTGACCTTACTATTACGTCGCATCGCATGATCACCGTAAGTTGGTCGGCCTCAGTTGACTTGAATTACATTTCGACCATGAAACTCTTGCCTCAGAGGTCCCTTTCCAATTTCCAGACATCAGTCATGGCATCCTACGTGTCGCACTTGGTTAGCTCCACAGAGTGTCTTGCACATTATTGTCCCCAGTCTGTGAGCAGTGTTTCAGTGCCAAGCAAACTATAACTAGTGTTGTAAAATTTATCTTTTTTCTATTTTTTATTTTGGTTGGAACGGTAAGAAAAATATATTCTCGACACACCTTTGGCGTTAATCGAGACTACCTTATTTTTGGGAACGATCTTAAAGACATACTCCCTGAATCAGCCTGATACATTCACAAAAATATTTTTCCTTCGAGTGCTTGCCCTAAAGTTTGAATCTAGAAAAGTCAAGAAAGGGTACAAACATCTTTGACGCTAGAATAATCCATTGGAATTATAAAATTTACCATTTTACTTGTAAGCAAATGTATGTTACTATGCGTTTATGTGGTTGGTGCTCTTCGTTTATTCTTCCCCACTCTTCATTCTTTGTGACAGAATTTTAACTGCAACTTTGTCTATAGTTCATGGCTTTAATGAACTTTAATAGTGACAACCTAATCACATAGCTACACTTAACATTGGTGCCAAAACTTGTCACTAGAAACGGTATTGCATTTTGTCACTTAGAGGAGTGGATTACAACCCATAACAGCAAGCATTTGGTTGAAATATCTCCGCTTGCTATTGTCGGAAACTCTAGCCGTGCGTTCAACTCTTGCAATACACAGTCCTCCTATTTTTCGATGAGTTACACCTCGTCAAATAGAGATCAAAGGGAATAGGAGTAAAATCATCAACCTTGACATCTTTTTCAATTATAAAGATTTTTGATAATGGAACAGGAGTCAATTAAATAAATGTAAAGGTTTTCTATTATCAAAATAATAATAATAATAATAATAATAATAGTGACATCAAAACCAAGGGTGGAGGTTCCCGCCGCAACTAGCCGTAATAATACATACATTGTTTTTTAAAGCACATTACTTGTAGCTATCATGATATTCCCTATGGTCAATATCAAAGTAAAAGTTGGTCTACTTTGTTTGACATATGTATGTGGAGTCCCAAAAAATATTATCTCCTCCGGTCCTTAAAAGGCAGCTTGTGCAAGCGCAACAACTATTTTATGAACAGCCCTTTTCCTTTCATGTAGTTCTTTTAAAGCCCTAAACAAAATCGTAGTTGCAATTCTCACTGCACGTTAGCGCTCGAACCGGTAGAGCTTCCAATCGACCCAGATTGCAGCATCCTTGCCGACCTCTGTTAAGTTACCTCACCAACACAGTTCTTCAAAAATTAACATAGACCTTATAATATATGGTCGAAATGTTGAAAAATGGAAAAGAGTAAAGTGGGGTTAAGAAAGGAGGACACTGCGGTTCTAAGGAAAAGGGGTCGTGGAATTTATGTGAGTACCCTTGAAGGAAGGTGGCCTAATTTCAAAAACCAATTACCCACCCCCACCATTGACTTGGTGACCATGTGCTGTGGTGATGAATGTGTAGACATTCGAGCAGTTCCAGTCCAATCTCAAGGGCTCTGGATTAAAGTAGAGCCTTCCTCGTTATATTTCCTCACTGCAAATCAATAACCTAACAGTGAAAAGCAGACAATTTTACCAGAAAATCATGTGTATATACTATATGCATGCCTAGGATAGAGGGAGGGGGATTCCTCTCAAACTTTCCAAGCAACTCACACACTTTTTGAGGTGGGGAACACAATGAAAAAGGGCAAACCAACCACCATATCCACCTTTAGGTTGATTTTTCCATGTTAACTTCAAAAGGCAGGCACTTAACTTGAGGCTCATGGAAGCTTCACAAATGTGAACTTTAAAGCACCAATTTACTGATTCAATGCATCCATAAATCAGACGAACTTCTTCAATTCGTTAAATCTCATTGTCATTCATCCGAGTGTTAATTTGTGTTGTAACTTGTAAATTCTTTTAGTTGATTAGGATTATCGTGATATATCATAAGCCTCTCTAATATTTTAACATGCAGGGGCAGGCTCAGGATGTCACGTCTAGAGGGGCCAAAAGTTGCATGTAAAAAGTTTAGCTGCTACTGTAATAAAATGAATAGAATGTGTAGAGAGTAACGTTTAATAAACTAGAAGCTTTTGTAGTGTTCATTTTATAGGATGCACTGAAAAAATTTGTATGTCTATGTGTATTAGTACTAGTATCACATTTATATGGAAGTTAATAAACTTTTCATACATTTGCTAATTCTAACCTCACTTACTTCTTAGGCACAACATATTATAATAATTATTATTAATTATTATTCACTCGTCACTATCTTGCATACATATATAAAAGTTTTGTATAAGAGATCAAGTAGAGAAAACAATATTAGTCGAACTCTATATTTGTATGAGATTGAGTTGGAATTTATAACTCATCTCTAAATTTAAACTTTTATGAACTCCAAATGACATTTAGTGGCATTTGTTCATAACACAGCTTCAACTTTTAGTGAGACAAAAGTGGAGTTTGAGAATTTAGTTTAGAGTAAATTTATCAGTTTCGCAAAATATACGCTATAGTTTCTCAAATTTTTTACTTTTAGACTTTAACCAAATACATGCTGATGAAATAAGCAACTTTTAGTGATACTAGTAAGACGCCCACGCGCTGCTCGCGTGGCTGTCTTCGTAGGTATTTCAATCTAAAATGAAGCAATTTAATAAACATCTGAATGAAAGAACGCCAAGAAAAAGACGACGATTTCACAGGTTTCATGGCAATAGTTAAGGTTGAAATTTTTGTTAATGAAGTAGCGCTGTTTAGATTCTACAACTTCTGTAGTTCATTTCCTATAGATCCAAAGATACGTATTTCATAACTTCCATACCGAGAGGTCGGTAAAATTTCATGTGATTAAGTGTTTAAACATGTCATTCTTCGGAGCTAGTGAAACTACTATGGATATAGCAGTAAAGTGGACATGCTGTTATTATTTTTTTTTTTGGGTTAACGAGAGAGTGACGTTAATAGAAAATATTCATTATATAGTTTGTCTCATTGTCATGACTATCAAATTTACATTATAGCACATTATATCACAAATAAACCCATAAAAAAGACAGGTAATACTCCTATGGACTGGGATTACAAAAGGGTTTCACTGATCTAATCTTGATATACCCACGTTTGGGCATGACACACAAAGGCTGACAAAAGAAAAAGCTTCTTTAAGTAAACCACATCCCATTCTACCTACACAAAAAGAGTGAAACTCTGGTAGGACAGGAGGTTGCAAAGGTCATAGAGAATAAGGTCAACTAAACTTCACGTGGTCATTGTTTGAATCTACATCAAATCTCCTCAATATTTAGGAAGTAAGATGTATAGAATGATGTGAAAGGACTAATTTCACCTTTTAATTTTGAGGAAAAAAGTGGGGTGGTGGTAATTGAAAGAGCCCGTTGCTTCTAGGTTCATTAGGATAAGCGTAGGAGCAGAAACCTTCATTAGATCCCAAAATCAAAACAAAATGTCTCCCAGTTCTTCACAGAAGCAGTCTACCAGTGCAGAACTGGGAGACATTTAATAATCGTCCATGTATCGCGCAGTCTTATCAGTGCAGGCAGTAGGGAGGTAATAAATACTTGACACATATATTTAGTTGCAACCCTGAAACTGCACAATTTCGAGCATATATTGAGTAGCTTTGAGGTCATTCAATCACGTACTTGATGTAAATTGCAAATTGAGCAGGTTAATATTGACCAAAGAGCCATCGTAAACCAAACATGCCGGTAGTAGCAGAAGCACAACTCATCACATGTCCCAGAACTTGATCACAAACTCGTCACCAGCAGTCAAAAAATGATTCTTTATTCTATTAAACTGCACAACATCCATACTCCGCCTCGCAAGGCCGTTGTATGTTTGTACCACAATGTGTGATCCCCCATCCTTGCTGGTTCCACCAGAAAACTGCCTACAATTGTTTGACACTCCAGAATGAAAGACATAAAAAGGGTTGATAACATGTTGCCCCCAGGCTATTTTTTTTTTTAGTATTTTGCCGAGTTGCATGGATCTGCCAACCACATAACATAGAACCATGAAATCGGCATACTTCACACATCAATTCAACTAAGACAGTAAACAAGGCAAAAGTATATGCTTACTTCCTTAATTTCTTCAAAATTGCCAAAAATTTGGCGAAGTTCATCATTTGACACACCGGAGATTATCCTAAAAATTGGACAAGGGAGAAGTCGGAAGAGAGGCCAAGTTAATAAGAAAAGAAGATTCATGAAACATGCGTATAGAAAAAGAGAACAACATAATCGTCACTACAATAAGAACAGAAGATGGAGTTGAGGAAAAAAATCCTCTTCAATGTACTTTATGAATAGAATAATAATATCAAGTTTCCTGACAAATCTTCTGCGCTTGAAAGCAGTGTACACAGCTATTGGATATCTTCTTATTCGCACAATTCATCATTTGAGAAATAGATAAGCAAATAACACACAGATGTGCAATAACCACAATTTTAAATTTTCTATAATTACCAACTGAACTATCCCGGCTATTTCCGATGCCACATTCTCATTTTATTCTACCTTTTCGTTGGGGATAGAATTTGTAATATCAACCTATAGGGAGAATCTTATTTACCGGATCATTGCACATTTCAATTTGAATTAGAAATTCCATGTACAAACTATAAGTAGTCATTAACTACAGACATATCTCTTCATGGCATTAACTCCGTTGAATAACAAGCCTCCCATTTCTATGTCAATTAATATTACAGAAAATTCATGTGCTTCGGTGTCAAATGATTAAATTAATCAACATTTTACCATGATTGCCTTTTTAGGAGACGCAAAAGCGATAGCCTTTGGATCGCTTTTGTAAGTGGATAATCGGCACAGCAACCAATTGTCACAGTGTTAGTGGTGCCAGCACTTTCAGTGTAGTCATTTGCAAGCGAGGTACAACAATGCTTAGAGTTACATAGGCCATAAGTAAGTAAATACGAGTGCCTTTAGCAAACGAAGGAAGAGTTATCAAGTCCATACGCCACAATAGCCTAATGTCCAATGACTCCCACTCACAGTCATAACAGTCAACGCATTTATTAAGTGCCCACCTAAGAGGAAACAAAGGATGCAATCTCAAGCCACTGAATGGTTTGTCCTCACTCTTACCGATTAACATAGTAAAAAACTTGTTGCTACCTTATGTTAATTCTTTGACTTTGCTCGTATGTTCAAAGTAAACAACTTGTAATTAAGTTGCAATATTACCTGAACTGAGTAACAAAACGGTGGATAAAAATAGAAACTTCCAGCATGGCCAGGTGAGGCCTAGGTGCACGCACAGCCTTTGTCCAGCTCCAAATGGGGTGAAACTAAACTTTCTCATGTCTTTCTCCTGTGAGGTAAAATTGAAAAAAGATTAAGATTCATAATTGATTTCGTACATGCCACCTCCATGATGAGGAGGACACTCACATTGATTGTTATAAAGATGCATTGATCTAAAATACACAAAAACACACCATCCCTGAGGTATGAAATATCATTTTATCTTGGCATCTCTCGTGGCCTTCATAATGACCCCATTATTGATATTTACCATCCTTCTTTGATCACCTGTGGGAGGACAATTTTAAACATCAATACACCCATTGCAGGCAGGGTATGGACATATTATTTTTCATCTAAAAACATAGCTAAATGCACTAAGAACTTAGATTCTGTGTTAAAGGTAGAGCAAGTAATCACTCCAACAAAGTGGCTCTCTCAGCTGATCTTTGAGCTTCTTCAACTAATATTTTCCCCTTTATAATCAAAACCATAGACCAACAGGTGAATTGCTGAGGGACTAAATAAGCAGTAATAGGCAAATAGATGTCGCTAATGCGAGTGTAGAGACGAGAAATGTTTGCAAAAGCCACTAAACATATTAACAAAAAGGCGACAAAATCATTTTACGGCGACCCTAAAAAAGACGAGATATATTCGCAACATTGCTGCTGCAATTCATGCTAGAGATGGAGATCCTAATCTGTGTAATAGCATACCATTAATTGTTGAAGATCAGCAGGACAATCTTATAAGGTACTTGACTACAAGTGCCATAAGCACTGGGACCGAATTCTCTCTCGGAATCATCAAACCGTTCATATTATCCAGTACAGACTCATCTGCTAGTAATTTACTTGTATCTTAAGCAAAATGTCTGCTACATCTTTTTTCTTGCATAGCTTTTTGTACCAACTTCACCATTTCCTTCTTGGCGAGGAACATAATAAAGTTTCATTTTATCACAAATTAAACATTCTTAAATCATAGATTGCGAATGGCTCACAATAAGTTTACTTAAAACTGACCTGCCTGCAATGATATGTGGAGTCTACTTCTGGGTATCTTAATGGGTATAGACATTAGCGCAGCAATGAATTCTTGAAATGTTTCATCGAGAGCTCCATTTCTTGACCTGGGCCAAACTAATCAACGCCTTGACTCCTACAGCTTTGGAGTGGTCATTGAATCCCTCCCTTATCATTGCACGTAACCCACGTCCCACCTCTTCGTTCACCACCATCGCAACCATGGATCACAAAGCTGTAACCATCACCACCACCACCACCACCTGCATCAAACCACTACCATCGCACTAAACAAACCCACTTTCAGCAGCCCAAAACCGCCACCGTCTCCATTAAACCAAACTCACCATTATAATCATGGCCATAATTGCGACACACGTAATCTTCTCCACTACAATCACCCACTTTTATCACCCAAAGTAGCCACTATTACCATTACACCATACCCACCACGACAATCATGTCCACAAGAATCACCACCACTACACCACCAAAATCATCAGCACTACAATTACCAGCAGACAAAACCCACTCTCATTGTCCCAAAACGGCCGCCAACATCGCTATTGCACAAAATCCACCCTACCACCATCAACACACTGCATTAAACTCACAACCATCACGATTAAATGAAATCCACAACCATCAATTTAAATCCTTCACCACCATCATTCCACCAAAGCCAGCAGCACCTCCATGGCGATTACCACCAAAATTGCTACCATGACAAACCACCCAAACAATTAACAATAACTTTTGACAAGCACCACAGAATTTCAACTTGAATATTAAAATAAAAGGCTTGAAGAATTATCTCATCTCTAGATCTCGCAGTCCCCTTGATCTTTGCCCTCTTAATCCCTTTTGACGGTTGCCAATTGAACCCTAAACCATTTTCTCCAATTGGATTGTCTTAAGCTCTTTTGATTAATTAGAGCGTAGTGTACTGACAGTTACTGTAAACAAATTTTGGGTTCTTTCTCTGGACGTGAAGCTGTAGAAGCAAGAATAGGAAGAGGCGGTCTGGCGGTAAGTGTAAAAATTCTGCTGACTTGACATGAGTGGCATTAATGTGTAATTTTGTTGGATAGTCTGCTAAAATGAATGTGGATGAACTAAGCCACTTTTATATATGTGTATGTGTATAGATAGAAATATGGGAGGAGACCATGGTGTGTGTGACTTCATATTTGGATAACCGAAATAGGCCTTATCTTCAAATATATACATATGACATATGCACAGTCCATTACAATTGAAGCCTGCTATTTAGCCCGCACAGCATACACACATTTTTAACCCTGTCAATCATTTAGGACCTTTTTTGTGAGGAATAATGAACAAATCAAAAGCCTTGCAAGGGCAGATCTTTCTCAAAAATAGCTGCTATTAGCTGAATGAGTCTGAAGAGACAATGTTGTTGAGAGAATCAGTGTTTCTCTTCGACAGAATGTCTCATGAACTGAGAAAACATGATGAACATAAGCTGAACAATTTCTGGTCAGTAAAGAGCCCAACCAAGCTCACGATAACAAGTATGGTATTATGCTGGCATGACATCTTGGAGGAAAAAAGAGTCCGGTTTTGCATTATCCAACGATCATGACGTCGAAAAAGAAAGAAGCAAAGGTCAATAAATCGTGTCCTTCGAATACAGAGGCATAGCAGGAGTTGAAATTCCATTACAAGTCTCGAGCTTTCATCGTATACAAGTATTATACTACATGCTTCTAGGGCTCTATATAACTGTTAGTGTCAATTGACAATGTTCAGTACTTGGCTACTCAACAAAGAAGCATCGCAAAAAATATGAGGACAATGAACACTTCCACAAGGGCCGCCACGTACAAGTTGGCTCGAGGGATATTGATATTGCTTGCTCCAAAGAACTGCGATCGCTGGACCTCACGAGCCATTGTCATGAGCAACCTCCAACTGGATTCATGTGCATTCGCATAGGAAACAAGTACACAAATGATTGCACAATTCATTACCATGGCCATTGAGTCTATGCTGTTAATGAAGAGCTTCTGCCAATGGTACCTGCTGAAAAGCATCTTGTTAACTTGAGACACACCTTATTAAAACATGGTAACTTTGTCCAAAAAAAAATAAAAGGATATCCCATGGTATACAGGCACATGAAATGCGGGGACAACTCGTTTGCTTGCATTCTGCTAGAAGCCACACTGAAACACCTAAACATTGTATCACGGAGCCAATGTAGAGAAGAAGTGGTGTAAATGTCCTCAATGCAACTAATTTGGCCTTACTATTAGGCACTGACAATACTTGGGACAAGATGAAATACTCCTAATGAAATATTCATACATATCAATAATTCTTCTTACCAGACAAAGAACACATAAGAGTCATGATAAGCTAATTAAGATGCCTCGAGCCAAATACTCACTGATGAGATCCACAGAAACATTATTTTTCAATTTGATCACTTAGTTATCTCGGCTCCAGTAAGTTATTTTTCAATTTGATCATTTCTTAACTACTTGGGGTCACTGCATGAAGAAATCTCCTTACCTTTGGTGAGCGTTAGTTCGAAGCAATCAGGCAACGGACTTCTTCTATTACACCTACCAGATTTGAGCAGAATAATATGGAAACAAGAGTAGGGAGAAATACTTCATTCTAGGCATATAGCTAATCCAAATGCATCTTGGTGGGCTCCTGCACAAGTCCAATATGGGCAGGCCAACTTTTTCATGCAAGTATCTTCAGAATCATTAGAAATTATCCCAATTATGTTGATAGAAGAAAAGGTAATTAATGCAACACCAGTAATTTCTCCTAAAGGGCCTGGAAACTATGGGGTGAACTTGCAACTTAGAAGTTATACTAACTTGGGTAGAAGTAGGACTAACTAGAAAGACATGACCAAAAGCAGCATCTCAGTTATGACGAATGTGCGAAGATGTAGACAGCAAGTATGGAACTTTATCAAACAGCAAATATGCCAATAGAAATTCGTTTATACCTATCGGAATTTTTGAAAGAGAAGCAAATAGTTCAGATAGTTTCAACTTGCAATTCAGTATTGCTGAAGTGAACCACTTCGGAGCACTGTTCTAGTAAAATGCATGCATAGATGAACAATCCTTCGTAAATAACTTCAATCTCAAAACACTAATAAGCGTAGGGTTATAATCATCTAAAATGCTCAAAAGCCAAACATTGTTGGTCCACAATTAATCCTACTTTACCAATGTGATAGACTATAGTTATCGCGGTTTCCAATGTATAATTATCTCAGATTTCAGGGTTCTGTGTATTTAAGCATACCATCCAGTTCAATACCAGTTACAGTAAAATCAAGAGTTTTGACAATCAAGGAGCTACTTGAAATCATAGTATATTTCAGAGAAACCATAATCCTTGATGACTCTTTTTGCAAGGAAGATTTTATGGCAAAGGCAAAAGTCTACCGGCCTACGTAACCACATGTAAGAGCTAAATAATAAGTATCGTTTCCTATACTGAAAATTTCCAGGATATCTTTGCAACTTCAAAAACCAAATAGACCATCACTTGTTCAAGAACAATACTTTAGGTCATTGTGATTTACTAGCTTGAGATAACAATATAATATATGAAAAAGTCTTAACCCTAATAAGTTGGTGTGGTACTCAGGGAGGTGATTTGCTATCTTCCTTAACTTTTCCGATTCAAACTTTATTGCCAGCAGTCGAAGGAAAAATACTCCTCTGAACGTAACGGACCGCCTGAAAGGGAATCTTAATCTCTGGTAGCGCTAAAAGTATCCAATAATACCCTTAACCGTCCAACCTGGATTAAAACACCATTGCTACTACTTATAATAAGGTATACTTTTTGGTAAACAATAATGCGGCCAACGGAAAATCAAATGAAGGGTTTAAAGCTCCTATAGAAGTGCCCAAGCCTTTTTGTTTCTTTTAACAAAGTCGCATAAATAAATAAAATGATAACAACACACCACTTTCCAGATTTATCTTTTTCTTCACTAGAGATTCTGTGTTGACATTCTTTGATGCTTGTTAGGGACATTTTTTTAACCTATGCAAAGAAAATAAAGTGTAAGTGATGATAAACGTTATAAATTTCCGTTCTGTCAAAAATAGTTTTTTCCATTACCTTCTACACTTTCCATTACTAACTCAAAGGTGCTCCTCTAGAAGGAACGAAAATCACCGTTAGATAATTAAAATTCGACTTCAAACCTACATTTGCTTCTTTGCGATCACCTAGGTGGCAACGCATCTGAGGCGATACTTCGGCCAGATTATTCAAAAGAGTAAGATTTCATTTCAAAAGAAAAAAAGGCGAGCTACATTATTTTACACCCTTATTTCCGAACATTCTTTTTTGTCACTAAAAGTGAAATATAGTGTCAATGACAATGATGCATCTTTAGGCGGTAAAACTGTGTAAATATGTTAAATACATAAATTAAAAAAAAAAGGATGTGCATTTAATTCCACACAAAAAAAAAATTGTTTCCAATTGACCACATTTAAAAACTCAATTGAATTCTCTTTAATGGTCTTTACCAATGTAACACGTGGGAGCTGTATTCACTGAATTCGGTCTGATGGAGTTCCTTTCCTTCCTGTCTTTTCTACACCTTTAGTGTACGTGATTTGACTACAATAATGTTAATTTTATCGGTTTCCAAGCGGAAGTCTATAACTAAGACTAGATATGTCAAAAGGATCGGGGTTAGCGGGCTGGCCCGTTTCCTTTTTGGCCCGAACTGATCGGGCTTATTTTTGAGCCCCGACTGGCCTTAACCCTTAGGATTTGAGTCAGGGCCAGAGTCAAGTCGAAATTATTTAAGAAACAGGCCCGCCCGGCCCTAAAATGACCCGGGTTTGGCCTGGTCCGACTCTTTTTTGGCCATAAGGTTGGTCCTATTTTTGACCCTACACGCAGGTTTTCTGTTGGTCTAGTATTATTGTATACACATTATTATATATATGTGCGCGTCCAACGATGATCGAATGAGTAATGAATCTGAACATGAATTATGATGATCGTTTTTCCTTGGTATAATAATCAAAGATATATTTGACGTAAAATAAGAATTAGATTACAAAGATTATAAAAAGGTTTAACATATAATAAAAAATAAAATGAGAGATAAATAAATATATATACATATACATATATATATATATATGACTTATAATGAAATAAAAGGATAAAGATTAGGTTCGTTAAATTGTGAATATTGAACATATTTAGAGTATATGAAAGAAGAAATTTAAAATTGAGAGATGTAAATGAGAGAGAGAGGGAGCAATTTGCTTACATAATAACAAGAATCTTAATCATAGTACTACATTACAATTTGCTTAAATAATAACAAGAAATTTCTGTAATTCAAGTCTTTACTTTGAATAACAAGAAAATACAAAATAAAATAAGGCCCGGGCTCGGCCTAAGCCCGGCCCTAGATATAGGGCCTAGGGCCAGGGCTTGGACTGGGCCCAAATTTTCCCTTCATCTGGCCCGACTCGGCCCAATTTGCAGCCCCACTGGCCCTGGCCCGGTTTCACGGCAGTCCTGATGGGCCCGGGCTGGGCCGGCCCAAGCCCGACCCACTGACAGACTATGTTTGATAAAAAAAAATTTGTTTTCAATTTTTAAAAAGCAACTTTTTTTATATAAAAACAAGTGTGTGTTTGATAACATTTTTTTGTGTGTGTGTGTTTGGTAACCCTTTTTATTTTGACTTTTTTTGGGTGGTTTGTGGTGGCGGTGGTGGGAGGTAGCAAAGGTCGAGGTGATGGTGGCCAGTGGTTGTAGCAGCAGTCGCTGGCAGCCGGACTGCCGGCAGTGGTGGCCGAAGGTGGCTGCCGCCCGGTGGTGGCTGCTAGGGACGGGAGGTGGCTATCGGCGGTGGTGGTGGTTACCGGCGGTGGTAGTGGTTACGACGGCAGGAGGTGGCTGTCGGGTGGCGACTGCCAGAGGGGCTGCCGGAGGTGGTGGCCGGAGGTGGCCTCCGGCCAGCGGTGGTGGCCACCGTCCACCGCAGCCCGGGAGTGGCTGCCGGCGGCCGAAGGTGGCTGTCGATAGCTGTCGGGCAGAGGTGGGTGCGTTGTGGTGGAGGTCTCAAAAAAAATTTTAAGTGAAAAAAAATAGTTTTTTTCTTTTTTTTTTACTCTACAATTTTAAAAGTGATTTTTTAAATTGAAAAAAAAAATGGTTACCAAACGCTTTTTTTTTTCAAATTTTAAAACTGAAAAAAGAGCAAAAATAAGGAGTGTCAAACATAGCCTAAAACTTAAACATCCTACGAGTATTATTATAAACTAATTGCATTTCGTTGTTTGGCATGTCTTCTTCATGAATGTATACTTTCTCAACCTCATAAATTCCTGTAATTTGCTTATGTAAAGTCAGAAATTTTAAGAAAATTACAACTGTCTTATAGAATAATGAGAACTAATAAAACAAAGCGGCGACTACCTTAATATATGCATATGTTGCATGCTTAGTTGTATACGAACTAGAGGTGGCAAATTGGGTGGGTGGGTTGGGTTTGGGTCTGAGTTGAATGGATTGGGTTTAATTGGGTGACTTACCCATTTAGACCCGTTTAATTGTTGGTTAATTGGGTCATGTATTAAATTGGTTGGTTTTGCCCATCAAACAAAAAATGACCCACAAAAGTCAGGTTATTCCCGATTCTCTCCTTATCTTCATCAATAGAGGTGGCAAATTAGGTGGGTGGGTTGGGCTTGGGTCTGAGTTAAATGAGTTAGGTTTAATTGGGTGACTTACCAATTTGACCCATTTAATTGTAGGTTAATTGGGTCATGTATTAAATGGGTTGGTTTCACCCATCAAACAAAAAATGACCCATAAAAGTCTGGTTATTCCTGATTCTCTCCTTATCTTCATCAATCATCACTGCAGACCAGCAACCGACGCCGCACCGCCAGTCCTCCACACACCTCCACTGCCACACCAACAACAACATCACGTAACTACAACTGCAACAGCAACTGGAGACTGTTACCACCATCCCGTTGCCAATAACCACCATTCCGAACACCACCACAGTCTCATCGCCATACCAGAATATTCATATCCACCAAATAGCCCGGCCGTCAGATCCACCCCGACTGACTGAAACATCCTAATCCACCACCACCACCACCACATCCTCGTCAGGCTACTACCTCGCCATTACGTCAACGACCAACACCACCACTCTCAATGCCCAGATCTACAGTAAATCTGAGCCTAAATGGCTCTGAATCAAGAATCTCGCTCGAGGTCTTGCCGAAATTTTTATAGATGATTAGTTTGAAGCTTCTGGAAGGAGAATGGTGCTTCGTTGTGGGTGTTCTACTATTTCTTGTGGTGGCGACGGGTGATGAGGACGGCGGAGTGTTCACGGCTCTGGCATGTGATGATGGCAGCGTCGGCTGGTCTTGAGCGATGCAGGCAATTTGTTGTTGACTGGTTGGTATGGCCGAGAGTTTTCCTCGCAATGAAATTAAATGGTTTCATGGGCACCCACTTAAAACCCATTTAAACCAGTGGGTTATTAGGTTGTAAAATAGTTGACCCATTATGATCTAATTGTTAAATGGATGGGTTTGGGTGACATTTAAATGGGTGGTTTTGGGTGGGTTAATGGGTTTGGATTGTAATTGACACCCTTAATACGAACGTTGTCGTGAATTGTCGAATATTTTTGGATTAGGATTCCCTGCTGTAACCCATGGTTACAGCAGGGATGCTGTGATCCCAAATGAGAGAGGGGGAAGAGAGAGAGGTGATGTGCTGTGATCCCATGTAAACCATGGTTACTCTCTCTCTTCCCCCTCTCTCATTTGGGTGCACAGCACCCTTGCTGTAACCATATTTTATAGTAGGGGACCCTGATCCAATATTTTTTTTCTTTTTAATGATTACACGGTCATTTGAAAAGCAGATATCATTCAACGGAACAAAAAAAGACACAAAAGAACAAAGGATGCAACAAAAGCCGCTCTCCCCATGCAAGCAACATAAGATCTCACGCTATATTATCCTTTTTTGCTCAATGGAGGTGAAAAAGCGAAAGATAAACTTAAAAGTTGTGACTATGGACAGAGAAGCGAATTTATTTAAAATTCTAAAAACGTGATACATTGAACTCCAATAACTGAGGCGGGCAACGTTGATGCCGGATTTTAGTCCTCAATCTACTTCAACTTTACAAGGAAATGAAAGGAGATAATACAAGACAAACTAAGAATTGGACCAAGCCCAAGACAATTACGAATATCATCTGGATATGGATTGTCCTGCTTGAGAAGGGAAAGCTCGGTCCTTTTCCTTTGAGACAAATAAAACGAAGGAACAAAATTTGTAAGTAATTTACAAAGAAGGGTCAGCTCAACTGACTATGAAGTCTCCAGCGGCCATTCTTGCGAATTTTTTGAAGGCCGAACGTGAATGGCTTGTCTTTAACCCACTAAAAAGGCAGACATTCCGCGACAAAAGAAAAAAGATTGGGGCAAAAATATGGGACAGGAGAGGTGGTGTCAGTTTGGTTCACCAAGTACTAGTAGCACTTTGTGATGAACTCAACAGTTCCTCCAAGTACTCAGCTCCCAAGTCCTCTAGTACCATCACATTGTCCGCTTTCATAGCCTCTTTATTCACTTTATTCTTCCGAATCACCGACTTTTTCCTCATAGAATGTCTCTTCTTCAGTGCCACAACAGGGGAGCACCCTTCTTCGCAGCCATACTTCATCTCCCGAAGCGACTCCTGTACTCTTTCCACCGGAAAATTGAGCACTGCCATTGACCCCCTCATCGAAAACGCAGCTTGATCGTACGCCAAAGCGGCCGCCTCGGCATCGTCGAATGTCCCGAGCCATACCCGAATCCCGTTCCTCGTGGAATCCCTTATCTCGGCCGCGAATTTCCCCCACGGCCGTCTGCGTACACCTCTGTAGGACTTTTCCTTCTTGGGTTCCGCTTTCTTGGTGGAGTTCACTTCCTCCTCCTTGGCCCCGTCGGAGGAGTTGGCCTCCGACACCTCTTTTGTCGCTTCCGCTAGGACTCCGAAGAGCATCATCTCTTCCGAGTCGTTAAAGTTGAAAGGGAGCGAATTATGCTCGAAAAGAAGCTCGTCCCACAAGGACGACTGGGGCGAGCCGAACGAAGATTCAGGTGAGTAGTCCGAATTCGGGTAGTGTGTGGACGAAGAAGAGTCCATGACCGAGTTTGTGTGTGTGATGACCTTTTCTTTTTTCTTTTTTTGCGCTCTGTTTCTTGTTTTTGAACGCCGACCCGCTTATTTATACCCCAAGAAAATGGAGGCTTTAATGATGTCTTAGGATTTGCATCATAAGATAGGAGCAAGAAAGTTGGCGGGTCCCACCACCCCGGGGGAAAATTAAAGCACGTGAGCCAAAATGACGCAGGGCGGCGAGGTCCACATCAGCTTGCGTCGCCAAACGTCGTTCTGCACACATCAGTTTGGACCAATGAGCATGTCTAGGTGGGCGCCAAAGCCACGTGTCTCGCTCAGGTTTCGACCTTGTCCTGGTACCGAGGAGTGAAGGGCAACAGCAAGCATGAACAAGTTGGCATGAAGCAACGGTCGGAGTTAACTTCCGAACGTGACAAGTGGGGATAAGCCTATGGTGTTCATGTCCTCAACTTAATGAAGTGTAAAATAGCAAGGCGGACGATCATTTTTCTAGGACGTGACGTCAATGTGCAACTTCTTAAATAGCTACAACACAAGGAATATTACTTCAACAACGTTTGTGTTATCATGCATAACCGTCAATAGTTTAATAGAGCGGAAACTCTGAAGTTTAAACGTTGACAGAGAAAAAATCTTAAAATTTTTAGCAAAAGGAGAGATCATTCTCAACTTATATCAACAAAAGCGTACTGTTTTTGTGAAGTTAGCTGAATGCAGGAAGGGACTGCCCAAAATTGAATGACCCGGCCTAGCCTTGATACCACAATGGAATGGCCTTACTATTGCCTATGGCAGTGAAAACTTAGTCAAATGAAAGTTTCCATGTTATTTGATGGAGTAGAGACAATGGTGCCATGACCTCATAAAGCTACTGTTTTGGTTGGAAATTGTCCAGATTCAGGTCCTCTGGTGACAAATTTCAGAGTGGATGGATAGCATAATGTTGAAAGTCCCTATTCCTCCCAATAAAGGGGATTTGCAATAACTGAGATGGAGACATTTAATATAGTAAAATTTATGGCATTTAATTATTAACCACAAGATACCATATCAATAAATCAGCCTGGCCACACACAGAAGCAATCTGTTCTGGGTCGTGCCTCTCCATTTGACTTGCTCCAAATCAGTGGTGTCAAATGGGCTGGGCTTGGGCCGGCCCAGCCCAAGCCCATCGGGCCTCCAGCAAAACGGGCTGGGGCCAGGCCAAGGGGGCTGCCAAACGGGCCTGGCCAGCTTCTAGGGATATCTGGGCCCAGGCCCTAGGCCCAACATTTAGGGTCAGGCTTAGGCCGGGTCCGGGCCCAAAATTTTTTTTTTGTGTAATTTTCTTTCTTTAATTGGCTATAATTATCCATCTTTACTCATAATGTTGTTTTATTAGAGATACCACTTCCTCGTAAATTTATCTTGAATTGGGAAAAAAGAATTGGTTACTACATGAGTATTTCCTTTTAAATATGTCTAGTAATTTTTTATTTTGTAACTCTAAAATAATTCTTAAAAGAACATATGCAAAACGATTATAATGCTAAAATAATTATAATGCTAAAACAATTGTTAAAAGAATGTATGCAAAATCTTGATCTCAAAATATGTCTCAAGATTACGTTTCTTTGTCCGAAAGTCTACAGAAAAATGATTACTAATTATCCGAAGTGCAAAGCAAAAATATTCTTATAGAGACATTTCTCAATAATATCACCATGACTCTCAAAGTTTGGGGTGTTTTTATAAATACGTAAAGTTTAGGGACATTTGTGTAATTTTATAAAAAAATAATTTAAAAACCATGTTTTATTGTCTTGCCACCTCATCCTTGTTACAATGACTAAGCTAGTTAAATGTTAAAATATGGGATATGTAGATAATGGATGTCTTGGGTGGAAGATAATGAAGGAAAAAAAAAAAGGAAAAAGAAGAACCAAGAGGTCCAAAAAGAAAACAAGAAACAGAGAAGAGAAATGAAAAGCCAAACAGTTTGGCCCAAACAAGGGGCCAAATTAAGGCCAGAAAAGGGCCCAATTTCGGGCCAAAATCGGGCCCAATTTCGGGCTTTTTCGGGCTTTTTTAGGGCTGGGCCATTTTGGGTGAAACCTTGGCCTGGTCCAAGCCCCTTTTATCTGCGGGCCTGCACTGTTCATTACAGGGCCGGGCCGGGCCAGCCCGCGGGCCACCCGGCCCATTTGACATCTCTCTCCAAATGTTTGAAGGCGTTCAAGAATTCGTTGGGGAGTTAGTATCTCGTAAACATCATATTTTGTGTCATAATTAGTTATTACTGTCTTTGTTAATTCTTTGATATGAGGTGTAAATGGACTTAAAAGAGAGAAGGCTGTAAATTAAAGCTTCCTTTTGTCGCTAAAAGTTAATATTTTGACATCAATGAAATTTTTAACAACAATTGAAGGAGGTGTGAAAAAGTCAATATTTCGACGTCAATGAAATTTTTAACAACTAAAGGAGGTGTGAAAAAGTCAAGAACAGGGATGAGTCCTTTCAATGTTAAGAGGTTAATTGGAAAAAGTCAAGAGCAAGGTCGATTATTTGATTTCATAACTAAAAAGATACGAGATAACGGCTAGTGAATAACAATGTTCTCGCTTTGAGTGAAGCTTGGACAGCTTATTCATAGAGCATAAACGTAATCCCAAATGATTATAGTTATAGGACAGTTATCATTCTCGAAGTAGGCTTTCATGCCGCTGACTTTTTCTTGTTAAGAAAAAATATAGTTCGCTATACGACGTACGCTAAACAATGTCGCATTTATCGTTATGCTACCAAAGGAAACAGCGACTTGGAGCTTATATTAGCCCTGGTCAGGTGATGGGAGGGAAGTCGCTATTTGCAGTTGCCCTCGTGGGATAATAAGGTGGTCTTCATCGTAGTTATATGCCATCAACTATATTTTTCTTCACAAAATCCAGTCAATCTGTGTATTGACCAAACAGAGGCCGTCAGGCATGCATGGTCTTGACTCTTGATTGTTACAGATTCATGGTACATAGTCATTTTTCAACCCTTTCCCAAAAAAAGATATTATTCAGTCAAATGCCAAAAAATAACAAAGATATATAAACTATAAATAACAAAACTATAAGAACCAGAGGCACAGCCCCCCATTGGCCCTTCCAAGAACTTTCTGATTCTTATAATAAGAATACTCCACAATCTGGTGGGCCGCGGCGCCGCCGCCAGCAGACAATTTAGCTTGTCTGCCATGGTCTTAACAGAAAATTGTGTCAACTTGAACTTCTTTTTGGTTGTGCCGTGGTGGTAATAGCACCGCTCTTCCTTAACATTTTTTTGTAACATATTTAAGCAAGTAAAGAAATGTAATTATAGAAAAACTGTGTGTGCAATTCAACAAGTAGCAGGTTCCTAATGGTCTTATTGGAATAAATTGAATCCTAAAGAACTTCAAAAGTTGAAATCGGTCAAACTCGTGATTTAACAGCCGGTAAGTCGACGTTTTTGACCCACCCAAATAAAGCCGGGGGACTGTACGGCTTCTTGTTTCTAATCTGGGTGAGAAACAAGTTATATATCTTTTACGTTTTGGGTACGTTTGCACGACGCACAAACTTACCAAACTGAATAATGAGTAATTGTGCGTAAAAACGATTTTATTTTCCATAAAAGTAGGCATACATCGGATTCTTGCACAAAAGCGATCTATCCCTTTAAACGTGAAACACCCGGTTCCGCCTGCCAAAATTTGAAGAAGAAAGGAGCCAAGAGATATCAAATTTTCAAGGTATATATAGACTTGAAAAGTTGGTATGATGAGAAGGCGATTTTAACTTTTAGGAACCGAAAAGAGAAATCATAAAGGCCTGGTTTCATGGTCAAGGTAGTTTACTCTCTTTCCTGATTTAATGCACTAGATTAAGGGAGTTGTGTGACTTTATGATCTTTCAGGAATGAGACTTGGTCTCGATTGACGTTAACTGGTGCAAGAGGAAAAATATTCTTTGTCGTCCAAACTAAAAAGGGAAAAAAAATTAGCTGAAAAAAATAAAATAAAACACGGCCAAAAGATGAATTAGCGTTTCACTTAAGCTTTTTGGATTCTCATTTATCGACCAACTAAACTTCAGTTGATTTAGGTGATGTAGTTCTGACATTATTGAGAAATGGGGCCATTGTTGATGTTGAACACCTTGGTGCGGTGCATGAACCCGTCTACTTCCTAATGTTGGAGAAGGCGTTTGGACTCGGCTCTTGACCAACTCTTTTTAAATTACACAAAAAATTTGGCAAAGGTGGAACGTGACAGGATTAGCTATATCACTTAAGCAGCTATATAATAATCTTTAATTTCTTCAATTGCAATCATATGATAAATATTTCCTTGATTACTCATAACCCTGGAGTAAGACCGTCCCATCATTTCTATGCACTAAACCCATAGATATGCCAAGCAGAGTTCACTCAGTAGATTTGGTCAGAGTATAACCTTAAAGTAGATGTATCTAGGTTGGATTTAACTCTAAGAAAGCAAGTGCATGCATCTTTGCATCATTACATCACTACATATGTAATTATATATCTTTTGTTAATGATGGAAACCGCCAGTTTATGTTAATCTAAACACCCTTTAGTATGATAAATCATCTCCGGTTTATGTTAATCTTTTGTTTTACCGTTTGAAACTTGCATCACTGACAAACCATCTCCTTCTAGCGTAATTGAGGAGAAACTTACTTTTGGCGCCAAACGCAGCTCTTTAATAGCAGTTGTACGTAGTTTCTACTGGTTTTGCCGAACTTACATTTATCATTGGTTTTGCACTAATAGTTATAATCTCCCCATCGTCGTTTTTTATGATAATCCCTACGCCACCTCTTCCAGTTTTCGCCAGTAGACCAAGTGAAAGCCGGTGGGGAGAGAGAGAGAGAGAGAGAGAGTGTTTGAGTTCTCATATTAGCTTTTAAGTTTTATTGTTGTTGAATGTCTCAAAAATATCGTTGCTAGTGTTACTCATTTATAAGTGAAGATCAAACGGCTAAAATTGAGGCAAAAGTATCACTTCTATTATTGGTTGCTCGTGATTTCACCAACTAGTTTTTCAGATGCATTGGAGAAGATATGTGCTTCTGTTAATTTTATAGTACCAAATTATGTGGAACACAATTTAGAAGAAAAAAGCAAAAGGGACTAATTAAGTTGCATATTCTGAACTGATTAAATTTAATTTAAGAACTTTGCTCCACATATTATTTAATCAGAACAGAATCATTGTGACGTGAGTCTGAAATCCAAAAATATTTAGGGGTTGTACGTTTACGTTTTTCAGTTTTCATTTTTGTAATGATGATGAAAAAGATACTTTTTTTCTTGTATGTTTACGTTTTTTTTGTTCCGTTTTGAATAAAATTTTCAAATAGTATCAAAAAAGCTGAAAACACCCAAAGGGTGTTTTCACATTTTTCCTTGAACTGTATTCTCCTAATCAGAATACCACCTCTTCTCCCTCATATCTACTGCCCTATTTCAACAAACACTCACCAAACTAGACCACTCATTTCACTGGGTCTTCCTAGAAATGGAAATAGTGGGGTCCATTAATAAATTGATTCAGAAAAAAGTTGATAAAAACGAAAATGATAAACGTACAGAAAAAATTAAAAAAACTAGATACGAAAAAAAATAAAAGTACACAATACAATTTTAAAACTGAATACTAAATTCTAAAAACCAAAAACAGAATATAAAATATAAAAAAAAATCTCGTAAGCGTACGGCCTTAAGTTTTTTCTACGTTCAACTTGAAAACGGAAGTCCATTATAAAGAAAGGGTTGATGGGAAAGTTCTGACAAGGACAGTGAAATCAAGAGGAAATGTATTTGACTTGAGCTGAACTCACTTTTAGACTTGAACTGACTTCACATTTTTTTTTTAAATATCGTTAAGTTTACACGGATTACAAAGTGTTTTGGTACTAAAAACAGTTCTCAAGAATATAGTAGTAGATCCTTAAATGAACGGCAAATTACACTTGATACCTATGAGATATGAGTTTATTACACTCAGCACTTATGTGATTGCCAAAATGACACTAACCTCCGACCTCTCTTACGATTAGATGGTTTTAATTTTTTTTTTGTTAAAATGACTCAATTGTCCTCGCAAATAACAAATTTCAAATGTTTACCCTAAGTTAATCCACCTCCTACCACTGGCTGCCTACCTCTCATCCCCATCCTTTCACCATCACCAACCTCATTCCTCTCACCCACCTACCCTCTGGTCATCCATCACCAATCTCCAGTAGCCACCACTACCACCATCCTCCACACACAAAACCCACAGACACCTATGCGTCACCCACCCTCCCTTCCTGCCTTCGAAATGTCACCACCACTGCTGAATTGCTGCCAATTGTTGTTGCGTATATGTGTGGGTTGATGGGAAGGGTGGGGAGCAGCGATGAGGGTTGGGGGGCTTGGGGGAGGGGTGAGGTGTGTGTGTCTGCACGTGTGGGTTGTGTGTTTATGTGTGCCTATGTGTATCGTGCGTGTTTCTGTGTAGGTGTGGGTGGATGGGGTAAGGGGTGGAGGGAGGGGTTCATTGACAATGGGGTGGAAGGCTTAATTTTGGGGATTTATTGATGGGAGTATTTCGAAGTTTACACAATTTTTACAGTCTAATTCGACGTTAACTAATGAAAGGGGTGTTTGTGAGACGCATACATTATTCTAAAGGGAGGTCAGTGGGTGCAGAGTGCAACAAATTCAAACTTCTAAGTAACGAGTGTAATTTTTCCTTAATGTCCACAGGGTTCTGCTAACACACTAAAACAAATGTTTTAGATGTTCTTACCAAAATAGAAAGATCAGTTACTCATGATAAGCATTGCGGACCAGACAAAATCAGATTTGTCTTTCTAACCACGTCATATGTTATGTCATTAGCCTATAATAATTGAATTCATGCACACTCATCAAATGAGCCGACAATTACAGAAAATAACGATCTTTATAGGCTTCTTTTTGTTCTATTGATAAAGCTTACTTTCCACCTTTTTTTATTAGGAATTCATGCTTTTCCTGACATAATTCTGGAAAAACTAAAGGTCTGCCTGAAATTACTTATAATTTTAATTTTTTATTTTTAAAAAATAAAAATCAAAACTAGTTTAATTTTTATTTTTTACAAAAATAAATAAGTGTTTGATTACCTAGTTTTGTTTTGAGTTTTTTTCTTTAGGGTGTTTATTACCTAGTTTTTATTTGAATTTTTTCATTGTTGGTGGTTGCGGTTGCAGTGGCAGTGGCAGGCGACTGTGCTGGTGGCGGGCCGCTGGCCGTGGCGGGTGGCGCGGGGGTTGGGGGGGATAGAGGGCGGCGGTCTGAAAACAAAAACCAAAACTGAAAACCCAAAATTTTAAAATGGGAGTTTTAAATACCAACGTTGTTTTTAAAACTGATTTTCCAAATTGAAGGAAAAAAAAAAGAAAATTGTGTATCAAACGCGTTTTTTCTCCAGTTTACAAAACTGTAAAAAAAAAAAACTGAAAAATTAAATGTTACCAAACGCTACCTAAATTTTGGCACTGTGATAACTTCTTTTGGTAAAAAAAAGGTGAGAAATCAACTGAACTGATACAAATCAAATAAACTCTCAATTAATAAATGATACCTGACATTCCTAATCAAACTTGGTCAACTAGGAACCGAATTTTAAGTTTATGCCGTGAGAACTTTTTTGAATTGTGAAGTTGTTTGACGTTCATTTATAAAATCTTCTTGTTTAGCCTCGACGGCGGTGACAACATTAATGATGACGGTGGTTATGGTGATAAGAGTTGTGTGACAGCAACATCATTTATAGCTATTATTATAATTGTCAAGTCCTACATCGACAATACATGGGGTTTAAGATTGATTCTTATATCTGGTGGGCTTCTCCTACTCTTGAGCATACTTTTAAAGTGGACACCAGTTTCAATATGGTATCAGAGCTAGGCCCATGTCGCCCCATTCGATCCAACAGGACCACCTCTTATTCCCATGCTTCGCATGAGGGCCGGTGTTAAATCTCACATCGACAATACATGGAGTTTGTGATTGATTTTTATACCTGGTGGGCTCTTCCTACTCTTGAACATGTTTTTGGGTTGAACACCAAGTTCAACAATAATAATGGTGTTGAGAGTGGTAGTGGTGTCGTGTCTTATGACAATGACAAGCATGGGGCAATTGTGGTGGGTGTAACGATCCAGTAATTATGGTGATGTATAGCAGTCTAATGGTCGTGGTAGTGATGGTAATAGTAATGGTGGTAGTAGTGCGACAGCGGTGATGGCTATAAAAGGTGGTTTGGAGGCAGTGGCAATGAAGTCAATGTTGATGGATTTATTGGTCGTAGAAATTCTGAAAATGGTAGGCTAGGGAAAATAACTATTTTTGTTAATGTAAATACAAATACCATGATATCCGACCATTTTATTAAATTTTAGACTACTGTGAAAGAAATCCAGTCAAATCCCATTGAATTAATTCACTTCTAATTTCATTTCTTAATGTTCCAAACAACTAAGTTTGAGTATTTGAAATCATGTGTCCATCGATTTCGTGATTCTAAACACACTTTAACTATATATGTTTTTGCCCCGCATTGGGAGTGTAGACAATGAAAATTTATACTTGATCAATCATGTAAAAGTTTATTGACCTGGTCAAATATTCAACGCTACGAAAAATACGGGCCGAAATACCGACTAAGAATCAAACAACACAACGGGCTCGATCTCAAAGACGAGTCCAAATAAAAATACTTGGTCCAACCCATGATTTTGCTAGCAGAAAATTCAAATAAGACAAGTTTGACGAAAAGAGATTAAATAGAAAGGAATCAACTTTATTGATTCAGATTCGATTAAAGGGAACAAAAATCCTTTTAATTAAAAGTCAAAGCCTCAAATCATGGGTTTTCTAAACTTAACCCCACCTTTTGGCCTATAAATAAAGGGTTTCGAGTAGGGAAGGGAGACATACAGGGTCTCCGCGATCAAAGCTTAAGCTCCGTCGAAACGCTGTTATCTCCCAGGTTGTGCTTCATTTGAAGAATAATACGCACTAACGCCATGCCGTTCTTCAATCGAGCACTTCCAAGTCACGAAGATCGATTTCTCTTTCGCCTCAAATCGAAGGAGAATTTACCATCAAAATCAGTGATTCTACAAGTTAAGGATCGCCGTACTTGTTTGAGATAAAGCTTTGAAGCACTCGAGCAAGCGTCGCTTCAAAGATCTTTCAACTGCGAAGATTGAAGAAGACCAAATTCACGTTTCAAGATCAAGCTATTTCAGCCCTTGGATCGTGATCAAATCAGAGATCGAATCAGAGGATTTTACATTCGTTTTGTGTAAAAATTACAGAGTGGTGTAACCTAAAATTTAAATCTGATAAATTAAATTTTTGTGCAATTATTTCTTGTCTCACAGCTCAGACACGAAATTTGGGCGTACAGGGAGCGAAAACAATACTTTATGTTGTCATTGCATTCGAAAAATATTCGTTACACTCTAGTTCGTTACAAAATTTTGAAGAGTATATTATATACATGTAAAAAGGCTCTTAGACCAGTTGATAACGTGTTTGAGGCTCAGACTCGTAAAATCACGAAAGCAGAAAAAGTCAGGGAAGACAAGTGACGGTCCAAATGCATTCTGAAACTATATAATGTTTTCAATGGGCTTCCTGTGATGACTCCGAAATGGATCGCATGCTCTAACGGCATTACAAAAGGTATGCTCCAACTATAAACTTGGTTATTCTTCTCCGAGGATTGATGAGTTACTTCTCAAGGAAACCTTGATTGAATTTACTTCTTGATAGCTTTATATACATTTCTGTTTTCACTTCATATCAGTAAGCATAGGAGGTGGGAACCTAATAAGCAAAAACTTCACATTCCATGCATAAAATACCTTTTGTGAAC
This sequence comes from Escallonia herrerae, assembly GCA_033070095.1. NCBI lineage: Eukaryota > Viridiplantae > Streptophyta > Magnoliopsida > Escalloniales > Escalloniaceae > Escallonia > Escallonia herrerae. Next base: position 94,580 of record JAVXUP010001199.1, read on the forward strand.
TAGTAGCAGTTCCTTCCTCATGATTCAAGCTATCTCATTTATCTATGAGCTCTTAGGCCTTCGAGAATGTCGTAATTAGGCAAGACAAAATCCGGTTTTTGATTCTCGCAAGAAGAACTTTGTCATCTCTGTAGGTTTGGGGGGAATTATATAACCCCTAAGTAAAGTGTAACGATTAGGCTTAGGATTCAGCGAGAATATAGTTATTGAATTACACCATTAAGATGTCAATGAAACAAATGTCAAAATGAAAAGCCCCAAATATTCTGAATTGTTGGATTGTTGCCATAAAACAAGGTACGTAGTGCAATAAGTGAATAACTAATAAGGATAAAAGCGATGGCCTAGAGAAGAATGAAAATCAATGGTATGTTGAGAAGACAATTATGCCACTTTTTTTGTAATGTCATACGCATTAGAAGGAGGGGCAACGTTATCAAAACACCATTGAAAGTGTATAGAGAGAAAACATTTGCGAGTTTTTTTAGGAGAGAAAAGAAACGAAAGTGACTGTTTTTCTCTCTTTTCTCTAGTTTGTGAGTTTTTTTTTAATGAGAGAAAAGAAAAGAAAGGGACAAAAATTTGGGCTTCTTTTATCTCTAAATCTTTCCTTCTAAAATTAAGAAGAAACGGAGCGAAAGGAAACTATTTTAAGTAATATTTTTTTTTTGGTTAAGAGGAGAAATGTTATATATATATATATATATATATATATATATATATATATATATATATATATATATATATATATATATATATATATAGGTTACAAGCCGTCCCGACTAGATCGAATATTTTACAGACAAAGACAACATCAAATGCTACCAATAGCGTAGCAGATTAACAACTAGCCTAAAATCCCGATACAAATTATAATTAGACTGAAGTAGAGCATATCCTACACTTCGACCTAATTTTACGTAACTTGCGAAGGTGAAAGATTACAAATTAAACAACAATAAAACTACAACACATAAAACTACAACACATAAAAATAGCGAGAAGAACAAACGGAGCCGTGCTAATTAAAGATGTACTCGATCATCTACGGAACCACAACACAAATACTAGAGGCAAATGAGCCATCAACACCACTAGGTTAGCACTTTTTCACTGGCATTTCCAATCCCAATTAAATGTTACCATCTAGATTGGCAACAAAGCAACGACCACACCCTACCGGCTAATCTAAAATACGAACCCCCAAGACTTCAATACAAAACTAAAGCTAAACCTAACAAGCCTTAAACCACCCCCTTTCCCTAAGCGCCCCCCCCCCCCCCCCCCCCCACACACACACACACACACACACACGGAAAGAAAAAGAAAAAACCCAACCTAGGCCCCCTCACCCCCTCTTTCCAAAGTTCACCCATACCCAATAAACCCAAACCTAAGTCACCTAAAAAGGAAAAAGAACCATTACAGATAGCCCCGTAGTGATTTCGGTCATCGCCGGTGAGATTTCGACCACCGCCGGTGTTGCTTTCTCTGACCTTTCGAAGCCCTCCATTCTAGAGTTGGTACAATCTGATGTTTCTTTCTCTGACCTTCCGAAGCCCTCCATACGAGTAGATCTAGCAGATCGATACCAAGATCAACCTAGATCTAACTAGATCCGGCGGTCTCTATGCCTTTCCTCTGGGTACTGTACCACCGTCATCTTCAATCTTCCTCCGGTCACCGGCGAAGCACTTCTCACAAACAAACAAATAACACAGTAAAACGGAGAGAGCTTGATAATAAAATGGAGATTAAGGGGAGAGAGAGAGGTAGTCGTGAAGACCCCTCCCCCACTCCCCTCCCCTACTGCTAACGCCTTTGATGTGGGCTTGTTTATCTAGAGAGAAGGTAGAGAAAAGTTTAGAGAGAGAGTTAGACACATATTGACTTTCAAGTAATATTTTGACAATGCCCATATTAACCTTGCGATAACGAAGACTAAATTTTTAATAATTTTTAAATTTTAGGCTTCCTTACAAGCACTTATCATTTTACCTCCAAACATTTGATTGTTAGAAATGTTAAAGTTGACTCATGACTGATTCTTTTGCTTTTGGCGTGACGTTAATTAAATTTAGATCTTGGGATGTTTGTAGTCAACTCATGACTAATTTTGATTTTTTTCTAGACCTGACGAAAAATTGATCCGGACTTGTAGCTATAACAGTCCCGGTGCAAAAAATCTGGGTACGAGTACATATTTAGAAGGCCCGTTGAAAATAGACCCGCACTTAAACTGACTCGTAAAATTCGGGTAAGTTCAGGTCGGCTACCGCATACTCGAGTTTACTTGTATATATGCATATATATATATGTGATTTTTAGGGTTAAAACCTCTCATTCTCTCCTCTTCTCACTTGCTTCCGCCGCCCCTGCCTCTCAAGTCTCTCTCACATATCCCTTCTCACAGGTTCCCTCTCTCAAGTCTCTCTCTTTCTCACAGATCTACCAAAGTCACGATCACACTACTCCACCCACGACGCCACGTCGGTCAGTCACTCTCTATCTACCGTATCTTTGCCACCATCGGTCAGTCACTCCGTCCCGTCATCACCACCGATAGGTCACTCTGTTGCCCCATAGCCACTAATCGCTTGCCACCGTCGCCAACCGTCACTCCGTCGCTTTGTGGTTGTTGGGTAGACTTTTAATCAATGGATCTTGACCGTTGTCGTGTGTTCTCGATGCGCAGATTATTTTTTAATTATTATTCAAAAATGTTCGGATTGTTTTTTTTTTTTAATGGAAAGATGTTCATAATTTTTTGTAATGAATTTTGATGGAGAAACAATGACTTATTTGATTGTTGGAAGTTAAAATGTGTGTAATTAGTAGGTAATTAAAGTTTGTTTATTTGAAAAATAATTAATCAGAAATTGATGATTTATCACGCGGATAATACTTACTCGTAGGGGTAGGGCATGGGTTCCCAAAAATCCTACCTGAAAAACCGGATAAAATATACCCGACCTGTTTTACTCGTACCCGACTGGGTTTTACCTGTACCCAGCGGGTATAACCGTTTGCCAGGTCCATATTAATATGGTATGGACTTTTGTATAATCATTGATGAATTTTTTCCATCAAACTCATATATTTATTTTTTTGGGATCATACGTCGTAGTCTTTATTAGAATCATAGTTTAGGAGTATGTACTTAATCAGATGTCTATTCTTTTCTGTTGAACTCACAAACAAGAGAAATAAACAATGCTTTCCTTTTGTCTTCACCTCACAAACAAAAGGAAGGAAAACTATCATCTCTTCTCTTCTATTCCTTTATTTTCTTTTCTCTCGTCTCAAAACTTACAAACAGGCTAGAAATCAAGGAGCAGCCGGTGGGCAAATCCCACCCCACATGCTCCCTGTTGCCTTCGCTTTTGTCAGTGAAGATTAACAATGTTCACCATTGATGGAAAAGTGAGTGTGAATTTAGACAGTTAGTTTCATACATGTTGCTAGAAAAGTTAACTGTACGGAAAGTATATACTTTACAAAATTGGGCCAAGAAATGGTAGACAAACCTTTGGTTCTGATAATGGATTTCCAATCGTTATTGAAGAAATTGTGGGAAAAAAATCACAAAAGAAAGGTGGTCCAACTCAGATTTGGTTAGCAATTAGTGCAACGTTGATCAGAAATCAATGACAACTACAAATCTATAATTGCAATCGATATTCTAATAATTCTAGTTTTCAAATGCCTCAACACTGATTTTAGGATTACTTCAAATGAGTATTAACATTTTCAACATGCTTTTTTTTTATTTTTTATAAAAGCGCGCTGTTTTTGGGTGCAAAGAAATGCCTACTTTATGCCCACTTGTTTTCTGAATATATATTCTTCCCCGACCTTTGGCAAATTTTAAATTTTAGTATCTAAGCTACTCTATGACAATTCAAACATGCAAACATATTCTAATGGTAACTATACATCAAAAAAGTAAGATTTGCGAAGTCAAACTTGAACAAAGAACCCATATCCCTATGTGCCCTCGAATGTAGATAGATAGGCTTACCATGTTCCATCAGTAGCACCTAACCTATGTCTATATTGGCAGACTGTCCTCTACCCTGGTGAAGTCATTCAATTCGGTCGTGCCCCGAGGGCCGAGGCGAAATGTGTTCACAGTCCGAACGACCAAGGTATTAAGGTGGGTGGCAAATAAAGTCGATGTTATGCGTCAATTTTATGTGAGAGTTCGTAGATAGTTTAGCACATTGATTGACGAACTGTTGTGGCTTTTGGGTAGTGGGTTCGCAACTGTTTTCAAGTCCTTGAAGATATTTGGGTCCAAGTTTGCTCTCCTCAATATATGGGGCTCCGTTATCATATGTTGTCCCATATATAAAGAGAAAAGCCTTCAGCCTGTATCTTGTTAAGAGCCTGAATCTTGTTAAGCGGACCAGGAATATCCCGCAGGAGGACTTTCTATAGAAACTCGCACCCATATAGAGTTTCAATCTTTATGTGAGGGGTGAGCATACTACTCGGATGGAGATCTATCGGAGCACTTGGTATCAGTTGCCCCCTCAGGAGGGAAGCTGGTTTTCGGTAATTTCACATTTATAAAATCTTAATGATTGACCTAACAAAAATTTGAATTACAAAACTGAACCTCAATTGGCCTTCTACGTAGAAACATGTGATTGTTGAGCATTTGCCGTTTCACATTTGTTTAGAAACAAATGAGAAAGTACATGGATGAAAATTTTCCGGCAAAGTAGAAACAACAACAACAACAACGTGAGCTTTATGTACTTTTAGAAAGTGATATGCTCACTCCAATTTTGACCCATTCCATTCTATTTTGTTATTTATTATAAGAGCAATGACATTTACAGTGCCATTACAAAAAAATACTTTGATGCGAGTTAATTAGTCTGATTTTAGAGGTAGAATATCAATTATCAAAAAACTTTTTTTTGGTGTGGATTTGCTTATGCCTGAAGATTACTTGCTAATCACGTCAATCAGTACATCATTTGTATCGTCATAGCACAAGAACATTCGAAGGTGACCTAGACAAAAATTCAAAAGGTTGGAGACATTCATCCATTTTGGCCGCAAGACCATTCAGAACCGTTAAATATCAAGGTCCATGCGACGTGGACCACACTAAAGGATGAGACGAGATTTGTTATATTATATGGAGTATTATATATAGCCTATGTTGTAAATGGTCTAGCACACCATCCAAGATTCTCTTCATGAATGGCTGACTTGAAGTCTAGGAGAAATCCATGCATCATATGTAATGTCTCGTATCATATGTGGTTAGTTGGTGCATTCCCCCAGGCATAGACTTCTTTTAGTTGCCGAGGAAACAAAAAAAAAATAAAAAATAGAAGAGACTTGTTCTAGCTGAACTAAGCAACTCGTGTTTGTGATGTGTAGGGCTGTAAATGAACCGAGCCGTTCACGAACGGCTCGTGGTTCGTTCTCCATAAAACTCGTTCATGTTCGTTCGTCTAATATACGAACAGAACATGAACAAGTTTTTAGAACTCGTTTAATAAATGAGCCGAACATGAACACGCCAAAATGTTCACAAATGTGTTCGCGAACAGCTCGTCTAAATAATTAATTAATAATAATATGTTATAATAATTAATATTTACTTAAACCATATAAATAAAAATTTAAACTTGGAGGGCTTAAAGTCAATTAGCCCAAAACTCTAAGCCCACTTGTTAACAAAGCCCATTCTATGAAGCCCAATATCTCAAAAGCCCTAAGTATATAAAGTACAACTAAAATTAAAACCTAAACCTACACACTCAAAGTCACAAACTCTCTCAAGCAGCAGCAGCCGCCCCACTCTCCGTCTCCCTCGTCTGAAAAAGACACCCACACTCCCTCGTCTCAAACTCACACCCTATCACAGATCGGCAGCCGCCGGCAGCCGCACTTGCTCTCCCCGGCAGCTTCCTCGTCTCAAACACGTACACCCCTCATAGATCGGCAAGCCTCTCTCCCTCACAGATCGGCGCCTTTCTTCCTCTCTCTCTTTTTAATCCCGATGCCGGAATCTGCTTCCACGCGAGTCACCGGAATCTGCTTCGACAGGAGTAGAAGGCGGAAAAAGCGGTGATGTCGCAAAAAGATCAAAACCTCTTTTTCATTTTTTTTATTCTGCATGTATCTTTTGTATTGTGATTTTGAATTTTTGATTCATTATAGCTTGATTGTTTGAAGAATTTGAGATTTTGAGCAAATTTATGGATTTGGTTGTTAGGGAGAACACGAATACGAGTCGAGTATGCGAACTTGTGTTCGGCTTGTATTGTTAAACGAGTTAAACGAGTCGAGCCCGAGTTTGATAGTCGCGAACTCGAGCCGAGTTCGAACATTGTATTTTTGGCTCTAAACGAACTCGAGCCGAGTTCGAACATACCAAAACTTAAACGAACCGAGTTCGAACACACCCATGTTCGGCTCGAACTCGGTTCGTATACAGCCCTAATGATGTGGTTCTTGGCTTTAGGTAAATTCTCCTGTTGGACTATTTGAGTGGCGCACAACGAGGGGGAGCGAAAAAAGTATCGCTCATAAATTTTAGCGTTCAAATGTGATTGCAAAAGGTCACTAAATACATGAAAAATGGGCGGCATCATAAGAATTTGTCAAACACAAAAGTGTCACTAAAGCCACAACAACACCCGGTTTCAGCAATAGACCTAGGTAACATCTTTGCCCACTGCTTTTATTTTTTTTATGGAAGAGTAGAAATATATACTAAGAAAACGGAGAGAGATACAAAGCTTGCTCAAAAGGCAAGTAAAAGACATACGGATGATAACTCCATCTGATAGGAAGTGCAATAAAAAATTAAAATCCGATAACATTAATGACAGTAAGATAATTTTTTTTTCGAGAATATGGAAAATACTAACCACTAAAAAACAAATAACTAAAACAAGAAAACTGCTAACTAACTAGCAAACTATAACAAGATATATACAACTAAGAAAACACGATAACTATAAACTAAACAAGCCAATCTTTGCCCACTGCTGTTTTGCCTCATCTATGTCACGTAATTTTATTATTATTATTATTATTATTATTATATGTTGATATACGAGTTGGACAAAAAAAGACATGACGGCCATACAATATCATTTTATTCATGTTATTGTAATCATCATGCATGCATTTTATTGTGGTTACGGTTCCAAATGAGCCGAGTTCACGGATCGGCTCGTCAGGGTTCCTTTGTGCACGTTTATGTACGAAACAAAATCGAAAGTAAGAGCTCTTTTGATAATTGACCGTGCATGACCTTGAATAGCACATATTGTTTATTGACTAAAGGGACCAAACTACATCTTATAGCCTGTTTCTAAGGTTTTTCTTAGAGAGAAAAGAGAGGAGAAGAAAGGGAAGCGGCTCTTTTCTTCCCTTTTCTCTAGTTTGTGAATTTTTTTTAAGGAAAGTAAAGAAGAGAAAATAGAGGAATGTTTGAGGAGACTAGAATTTGTGAGTAACACTTTAATAATGCCATATTACCCTTGAGGTTATTTAGACTAGAATTTTAATGACTTTCAAGTCTTAGGATTTTTACTTAAAAAACTTGCCAAATCACTTACAAATGAATAATTGTTTTGGATGATAGAGTTAACTCGTAACTGGTTGTTTTGTTTTTAGTTTGACATTAATTAGATTTGGATGTCCTTAATGACTAATTTTTTTTTAGGATCATACTTTTATAGTCTTTGTTAGAGTTATCAGAATGTGGTATAAGAGTATATATGTGATCTGATATCTTCTTTTTTGTTTTTTTGTTATAATCGGATAACCCTTAGAAACAAGTGAAAGAAATGATTCTTTCTTTTATCTCTTAAACTCACAAATAAGATAAAGAAAAACTGTTTTCCTTTTTCTTTTCTTCACTTCACTTATCTTCCTTTCTTTTCTTTTCTTTTTTCTCCTCTCAAAACTCACACACATGCTATTAAAGTTAGATTTAATGAGCTGAACTTGAATACCAAAAGAATCCAACTTAATCTCAAATTTAAATAGCTCGTTCAATGTTATCAGGCCGTCCATGAATAGGCTAGAGTCGTTTACGTAAGATGTCATACAACTATATCTACTTTGTCCAAATTTATAATCTAGGGTTAGTGTGAAATTTGCAAATATTGTCGTTGACTAATCTGCTTAAGCTCATCTCATTTAGCTGACCATGAATTATTGTAAATACAACGCATGTGGGTGCAACTTAAACTTGGAAACTCGTAGAAGCCCATAGAAATATATGAGCGTGGATTTAGTTTTATGGATAACATGAGCTCGTAAAATATGTGGGCTGGACATGGGTAAAGATTTTACAAGCCCACCCAGCCCATGAAAACCCAAATTGTTCAACTTTTAGATAGTAGGAATTCGATACATAAATTTTACGTGTACCCGATATGTGTTTTTGTCTTTAGTTTTTAAAATCTATAAGATATGGATTTAGATACCTTTGAACTTTGAATACTTTTTTCTCTCTCATTTGTTTCTTATTATAGGATTAGACTTCATAAGATTATTTCGTGACTCTTGACTTTTTTTTGTCTTAAAACTTTATTTTCATGCATATATTTAAATCTATTTACAGACTACTTTACTCTTTTCTTCATTATAATTATAATGACTAGTTAGTAAATTTGGATGGTAATTAATTGTTATGCTTAAAAGTCAAGTAAGCCAAAACTTATGAATAATTAGTAGAGTTGTTAAAAGATAAGTAAACATAATCTAACGTATTACAACGGACAACCCGTGGGCTGGATACCCGTGCCCACGAAAACTTTCATTGACTAGGCATAGAAACATATTAGTTGGTCAGTAAATGGGGTGGGTTGGGAATAGGCGCGAGTTTTTGAGTGTGGGCTGGACACGGCCTAGCCTTGGCCCGTCCAGCTTGGTTAAGTTGCAACCCTAGTAACGGTCATGAACTTCAAAATAAATATTCTAGACTCCTTAAGAATATGAGCCGAGCACGAATATGACCTGAGTAAAACAACCCCGATCATGAATCAATGTTCTAAACGAGTTGAGAACTCGATACATTTATAATGCCAATCAGAATAGTATCAGCCACCGCCTTCTCGTGCTTGCTAAAGCTCGAGAAATCCATAACTTTGATTAATATACATAATCTTGTCATAAACCATCATCACGTCGTCACTATTATAATACTAGCAGCCACCATGTGGTGGACAATGATTGAGCATAATCGGGGCAAAGCAGCCACCCAGAGGCCACTGGCCTAACAAATACATTACGAGTCCTAGTGCACGTAGAAGACATGTCCCTGCCAATTAATTCCTTCCGATTATGCATTCACCTACGTAATATTGCGTGCCTTTTCGTCCAAGTCAATCCCCAATTTGCCTCTGCAAGAAAGTAAAATATGATAAACTAGTTAGCCAAAAGATACAAAGGGCTATTATTAGAAGAATAAATTTTAGCTGTTACTTCGGTTGTAAGAATCTTTCTGAAACTCCATATACAGTGATAATTAATAATTACCAAATGTCTCTATTGGCTTTTCTGTTAACACTTTCAGCGACAACTTTTAACAACATTTTTTTAACGTCACTAAATAAAAGCCACTAAAAAGATTTAGCAATAATTAATTGTCGCTATATGAAGAGCTGGAAGATTCTTTCAAATCAGGTAATAGCCAAATTTTTTCCTTATTAGAAAGAGCATGATACTCATTTGTATGTGGGCGAAGCTTCCTTGAGCGATCCTCTCTGACTTGGTTGAAAAGGCTGACCGTCAAATATGACCAAATTAATTCGCCATCCCCCTGCATGGACATATATATAGCAATCTATCGTACCAAATATTGCCACCACATTTGAATTCAAACTAGACAAACTTAGGCTTACAACAAGCTCCACTTGAACAGACAAGGAAAAGGGCAACCAAAACTAGCATATTGAAAGCGATGCAGAATGAAGATAAAGGAAGAAGAGAGATCAAGTACCGCGGCATTCGCAGGCGGCCGTGGGGCAAGTTTGCGGCTGAGATACGCGATCCGACGAGGAACGGGGCACGGTCGTGGCTTGGGACGTTCAATACGGCCGAGGAGGCTGCGAGGGCGTACGATAGGGCTGCTTATGCGCTAAGAGGTCACCAAGCCATTCTCAACTTCCCGAACGATGGGCAATACCATTCGACTTCCACTTCTTCACTACCCTCGTCTTCGGTTACTCCATCTTCCTCGTCGGCAAATTGGGAGACGAGGTCAACGTATGAAGGACAACAGGAGCAACTTATTGAGTTTGAGTATCTGGACAATAAGTTGTTGGAAGAGCTTCTTGGGACGAATATGCCGAGGCAAGAGAAAAAGTAACCCAAGTCCTTATTACATGCTCGAGCTGCATTTCAAGTAGTATTCATGAAAGAATTGCGTAGAATTCTTGGACAATTTGAATGGCATTCCAATAATGTGTTAAATTTCAATTATGTTCACAACTTGAGTACAAGATCATCCATCATGTTCTTGCATGCAGTAGATTGAAATTGCGGTTCCATATGGTCTTTTGATCTCCATGCTTCCGCGAAAGAAATCAACTAATTTTTTTTCACTTGGGAGAAGTTTAGGTTCCGAACCTTGTTCATAATAGGCCCAATAGTGTTGTGGCTTGTATCCTTGTTCGTGTTATTCATTTATTTGATCTCGAAAGTATACACATTTTACTTGAATTGGTTTCTATCCCGAGACATATGGAGAGGAGTATGGTACATTGTTCTGAATCTTTCTATTGAATGGAGTGTGAGTTTACATCAGCAAGCGAAAAGGAAGAAAGATCTTGTCTCTATAGATCCCCTATGAAGTTGAGATATTATCTTAAGGGTTGAACATTAGTGAAGTGTCATCTATTGGCTTTCAGACCACTCGGAAGGGCATTCAGAGCACTAGTATATAGTGTGTGTTTTATGTGTAGGATGCATGAAAGTAATCTTTCCATACATAGGTCTATATAGTTTTCGTTGGAAATTATTTGTAACAAATCTCCATAGGATGTTGGTATGGTGAAAAATGAGTCGTAGAATGTCATGAAAAGAGCTTACCTTTTTAACTGGGACTGGAGGGTATCTTTTTCGGTACAGAGATTGTTTGAAGTGGTTTCAGTGAATAACAAATTAATGTCTTGTAAAAGAACAGAGCTAGATGTGGAGATAGAGTTATTGTGCTAGTTTGCATCTTGGGAGATGGAGTTACTTCGTTTGAGACACACCAAGTCAGTCAGTTGTATCTCAACATCGTTCAATATCCACGGGATTTGTGAAACACATACAAAGAAGATACCAAGTCTTTGGTCTTTGTAGCCAAGACATAAAATGCATAGCCTCTCTGCCTTAAAGTGAGTAGATTCAGTTCAGCAGATCGCTAATGTGTTCAACTTGATCATTCGGTGTTTCTATGCTCCATTTTGAGTCTCTTGGAAATGACCTATTACTTCTGGATGATGGCTCTTTTGCTAGGCTAAGTAGTTGATATATTCAGAAGCTTCGTCATGATTAGTATTCCTGAAGATGTTAGTTGCTCACATTGAAGATAGCTTCGATGCTGATCTTTAGATGTCGGTCCCTGTATGCGATTAAGCAGAAATCCCCTTTTATGTCAATTTTTTTCTCTAATACTCCATGGATATGCGCTGCATATTTCCCATGAATGGCTACGCATCTGCTTGATTCAGTGTAACACGGCTATTTATGGCATCCTGTTCTTGAATTCCTGATTCTCTTGGCCTCTTTGGGCTTCGCGTATTATTGCCTTCCCTTGTGTCTTGGTCCAAAACAATGGTGATTCACACCCATTGTTCTGACATCTCATCTTCATTTTTTTATCCTCTCCACCTCAAACTTGAAAACTAGAAACCATTTTTTTTTAATTTGCCATAAGCGCAAAACACTGCTACAGAGTTTGAGATTTGCCCTGCTGAACTATGATCACGAGCCCGACTTCGACCATGAGCACGAGCTCATGTTTTTTTCCTCGGTTCATTTGACTATGAGCCAATCACGAGTTCTAGTTGATCCTAGAAAACACGAGCTTGAACAACGATTTGAGTTATTCATCACTGTGCCGAGCCCGAACATGATGATCCTAGCTAGAGAAGTCTGAGCATGAGCGCCCATCATTTATGGCCTTAGCTATATTAGCTAAGTTTTCACCTTAAGTATATAGTATGTGATTTCCGTTTGTGCCTCAAAGCCTAGTGGGCTAGGGTTGGTTTGGTCTTGTGATTCAAGTCCTTGATTGAATAGCTCTCGAAAGTGTTTGGCTTAAGTTGAGCTACAACTTTGAGAAGCTGCAAAGCATTACCACTGCGTAGCCATGAAAGGCTTATCTAATGGATTGATGGATCAAAAAATTTTCCTTTGAAACACTTGTATAAGTTATGCGATAGCCTAAGTACTCCATTGAAATGACGAAAAAAAAGGAAGAACTCTACTTGAGGAGACGATATCAAATGGTTCCAAACCATTGCATTTGTTGAACGAGATCTTTTCGTGCCCCTTGCCCTTGCACTTATCAAATCTAGCCCCCTCATCAACAATTTTAGGTTATCAGGGTGGCCGTAGCAGGGGCGGTGCTGCTACGAGTTACCACTAAGTATTTTCTCCTACAAGAGGACCGCCTACACTCTAATTTCACTGCTAATTATTTGTCAAATGCACCTAAGAGACCTTTTCATGTCTACATACATATATAGGAATGTGTATGCGCGCGTATTTGTGAAAGCATACAACTGAAAACCAATTGATAATAAGGAAAAAGCCTACAAGATATTGTTCTACTAGTCATTATTTTTCCAATGTAGAATTGACGTCTCAACAATGTATGTGAACGGTGTACATAGTAATCATATATTTGACTTGTCAACCGTCATGGCAAGTCCAATATTTGATCTCCTCTTCGTTTATTTCACATGTTCCATTAAGTTGTGCGATAAATAGTGGCATGGCAAGTCCAATATTTGATCTCCTCTTCGTTTATTTCACATGTTCCATTAAGTTCTGCGATGAAAAGTGAGAAACATAGGCTGTTATTGCGCATGTGTATCTGACGTTAATATCTCATCTGTCGTCTTCATTGGAGGCGGACGCACCGACGCCATTGTAGGCAGTCATTTTGTATTTGAGTGAGGCTTCCGGAGTCTCCAACCAGAAGGTGATTCCAGTGAAATTAAATGTGGTAACCTATTTCCGATTGCTCAGTTGAAGATGTTCAGAAGTTTGCTCGGGGTATTAAAGTCTTTCGATTAGGTCCTTACTGACGTTCCGATAACAAGGTTGCGCACGAGTTGGTTAGAAACGCTTAATTTGTTGACGATGTAATGATGTGGATGAAAAATACATCTCAGTTAGTAATGCCCGTAATCCTTAATTATAATGTACTCCACAATTCAATAACCAGATTCTGTATTTGATCGAACGAAGAAATCTCATCTTCTATCTTCCTTCTCTTGCTCCCCACCAATAAAAATTTGAAGGAGCCTCAGTTATGCCATTGGTGGAAAACTATTTTAAAGAGCACCTCAAGAACCAAACAAGTCAAAGATGAATAACCTTAAAATATTTATGCTTTGTATCCTTTAGCAATTTTATAAGAGAGAAATCTATGTTGTATGGTTCTCCTCCTAGGTGACTTTTTGATCCTCTTCGGAGGGATGTTGACTTGTAATCAATGATATTCTAAGCATTTGTTAATATTGTCTTTTGACAATGAGACGATACAAAGATAACGATCGAGGGGTATTTTGGGACATAGTCTAAGTGACTTCCGCTGTGAGATCATGGTACTTCGATTGATATGCCAGTAGGTTGATACTCTAAGAATGAGACAATTATGTTTCTCGAGAGATCGTAGATATGATTTTTAGCGTACTTGAATTACGTAAAAAGTTAAGTGCTCATTATATATATGTTTGACAAATTTTTTCGTTCTAAGTTTTACATTGTACTAAATGCGTTATTTGTGAGAATTAGGAGAAGGACCTTGAAAGTGTTTTAAAATTTTTTGCTTTTTGTCAGAAACTACTTCTGAAACAAAATTCCTAAAACAGTGAGGTGCCATGAGTTGGCATTTTCAGTTTGACAACAGACCACCTATGTGGCGGTGTCGATGAAAGAGCCGGTTCCCAAAGTCAAATAATACCCTCACACCCACGGCCATGTTTGAGGTGTCGTTTTAGGGTGCCCCAGAATCCAATAAAGGTTCTTATTTTCTAAAATAATAATAATTATCATCATCGTCAAGAGTCACATATGTTGAGAGGGAGTGTCTATTTTTATATTTTATTATGTCCTTTATTAACTTTAGCAACAATTGAAGTGAAGTAAATACATGAAAGTTTGAAAATATATATGCTCAAAAAAAAAAATTCTAAATTTGGACATGAGAATATCTTGGTGTCCGAAAAGGATATGTCCTGATTTCCGATAGAGGAAAGAAGAAATGTTGGTGCCATTTAATTGATTTGACTTTTCATCAACTGGCATCATCCTCTTGAATTATTATCACTAGCAACGAATCCATACATTGTCAAGGTGGTCAATTGACCTCTATTATCTAGATTTGAGAAGAAAATTGCACTACTAAAATAATCATGGAGCTTTTCAAAAACTAGGCTGTCACCTTATTTTCTTCTATGGATTTGCATAAAATTTGACTAACGATAGTAATTAAAGTTGCTATGACATTTTACGTGCGCTCGGTCGACACAAGAACCTGCCAAGACAATTTTCTCGCACTTGCCTCAAGCTTTTTCTTCCCAGACTGAGCAAATGATGTTGGGACTAGGGAACTTATTATCCGACCTACAAAGGGAGCCTTAGTAGATCAAACATAAATAGGGAGGGCTGTTGCCTCTGCCCCATGTTTGAAAATTTTCGTGTAGCTATTACTACCCACTCAATAACCCTTATCAAACGTATATTTGTTCCTGTACAAATATTTTATAAGCACCTAATAAATGTGCCCACTTATTCAACCATTTTCTTAGGACACTGTTTATATATATCAGTTAGTGTGCATGTGACAGGGAGAAACTGGCAGCAAGTTAGTATGGCGTTGATGGCAAGAAATACCGTTTGCAATAAAAAATAATTAATATAGAAATAATAAAAGGCAAATACGTTATATGTCACTGAAGGATAAAACTATTGTCTCGTAGAGTGCCCTTAACGACATTTTTATAAGATCACTGACTGTGATTTAGACGACGATTGGGATAAATGCCACCAGAGGAAAGAATATGCATCATCAGTGTCTTTAGTGAAATTAAATAGCATTTTGGTGCCAATTTTTCCGCGTGTTAGATAGAAAATTTTTTTTTTTTTGCCTCAATGATGGGATCCCTTATCCCTAATCTCCAGATCTCCATGAGACTCGAATCTCCGGACTTGCACAAACAAAGAGAAGGTCTTCCTCACTAGACTATTGCCTTGATCTCTTGGGTGCTAGATGGTGTCATAAGAACTGCATGATGTTTTTTGTAATACTCAAAAGGTATGAAGTTCCACAGTTCCTCAATTCAAGATTGAGTGCAATACGTAGTTGACCACTGTACTATTAAGTAAATTTAACTTTAATCACTGGACTTCGATTTGTGTCAAAATAACTATTGAGTTCTTTAATTGAGCCCAATCGGGTCATTTTTGTTAATTTCAGGCATCCACAAGCCCGTTCATTTCCTTATGTCGGAGGCAAATCTGTCAGTTTTGAATTATTTTAGATACTTGGTTGATTTTTTAAACTCCTTTTCTTCTTCTCTTCCTTCCATTGTCACCTAGCCCACTAGCAGTCAACCACGACACCCCACGGACACCCCATTCAAGCTTTGACAGTGCGTGCATGCACGTGTGCGCGCGCGTGTGTGTGAGAGAGAGACAGTGTTTATGTGCGTGGTATTGTGTATTGTGTGTGTCTATGCGACTAATCGTATGTGGGTGACAATGTGTGTGATGTGTTTGTGTCAAAAGGAAGGGGGCCGGGGTTGGATCTTAGGGTGGAGATTCTAATGGCGGCAGATCATGGATACAACAATCATCGTTTGGCAGCTGGAGGGGGGGGGGGGGGGTCAGATGGCTTTTCAAGACACAAATCAAGAATGCGTAGATTTCATGAAAGTGGTCATTGTAAGAAGTGATATTTTTGATGCGCAATTGATTATGTGTGTGTTGGGTGGGGGGATTGCGGGATGAATTCGATCAGTGTGTATGTGTGTGGTCGTGTGTGTGGAGGGTGGTGCGTGGTTGTGTTTTGTGGTTAGGCATGGTTGTGCTTGGCAGCTGGTGGTGGCGGCTTGTGGTGGTCGGTGGTGTGTTGGGCTTGAGGGAAACCTAGGGAGAAAGAAAGAAGAAGTAATTGACATAAAAGATTTACCCCTGACAAAGTCATTTAACGGGCTTGAGACTAACAGAGCCTAACAGAGTGACTTGATTGGACAAATTGACGAATTCATTAGTCCAGATTGATATCCAGTGATTAAAGTTAATTTTGTCTAATAATACAGTGGTCAACCGTATATTTGACTCTTCATGATATGAAGTGCTACATTTTCTCAATACAAATTGACTTATTGATTACTTACATATATATGATGTAGTTGACTGTAACTTAGTAAGGGGTGAACCTAAATGTAAACCCTATATTCTAAATCCACGCCTTATGATCCTCAATTGTTAAGAAAATGTTACTAAGCTAATTTTAGCAAGTAAAAGGCATAAGAATTTAGGATCTCATCCTTTAACAATTTCCAAGAATAGCACGAAAAGAAAATTTCTATATTAAGCTTATAAATCTATGATGTTTGTTTATAAAACCTATAATAGTGGAAGATCTTTCTTTCTGAAACCTAACTGGAAGAACTTCCAGTATTTTGTTTTTTCCTTCTCTATTTCATATTTATAATTCATATTTCCATGTTATGCAATTCTTTTACTCATTATTAACTCCTGTATATTTCTCAAATAGCTTCATTTTCCCATTCATGAATTAGCCAAATGCTTCCCGGATTTGATTAAAGTCTTACAATCGAAATTAAAAGTTGGAAATAGAGACAACCCTATCATAACTGATATTCGACGACATTTGATAATTATTAACGCTTGAAAAACCAACTTCTTTTGGAAGGCGAAACTGTTAATGACCTCTCATAGACCAAAAAATTAAAAATTTGTGAAAATTAAATCATGTAATGCTTTCTAAATTTTGAGAGAAAATACATATTGACAAACAAAGGCTAAAATAAGATGGAAGGAGATAAAGGATATTGGTCCGGAAGGCTTTTAGGATATGATCGTTTATGTGTAGAGATGTGAGGAAATAAAAAGAACTTTTAGCCTACATCAAAATGAGATACTTCATATATTCTATTAAATTTCTGATATATGTAAAGTGTTGTATAGAACGTCAGAATATGACAAGTAATAAAAAAGTCAATATGCCTCGAAAACAAATATCAAAGAAAATGAATGAGTGAAGTTATAACTAACACCCTTTGTTTTTTTTTTTTTAATATGCAACATTATTAATTCTCAGAGGTTCGACTTGGCTTTTTCAAGTAACAATAAAAAAATGTCTGAGAGAGTCGATTGTAGTAACTTTACGACATGTCAACATCAACATTAAGCTTTACTCACTTAATAGTTATCATGTTCTTTCTTTTTCCGCCGCCACCCCAGAATAGTCTGGTTCATGCTTCGAACTTATGCACGAGATTACTTGAGCGATCGTCAATACACACGCTTGATGCATGTGGTACAACCATAAAGTAAACATTCAATTCATGAATTCGGGTGCACAGAGCACAGTATTTTTCCAGCTTGCTTTAATCGGGCAGGAAGCAACAAAGTCCAAATCCTTTAATACAGGATCAATAGCAAGAGCTTACAATCATACTTACTATACTATTATACAATCAATGTTGGTTGCTTTCGTGTAACTAATGCTCAATTAATCACCCAAGCAAGTCAACTCTATCACCCTATATATGAGTTAAATATTAGCAAAGTGAACTCCCCCATCCCCTCCTCAAAAAGGAAAAAAAAAAGAAAAAGAAAAAAGACACCAAAAATAGAATAAAAAATTGATGAGTTGCGGGAAGGACACCATAGCTAACTAGATTGTTATAGTCTCTTTTGTGTTCTCTGCAAACCCTAAAAGGTCCTCTAACAACTGATTATCCAAGTACTCAAACACAATAACTTCTTTGCCATGTTCAGCCTGCCTCGTCTTTCTCGTCTTCGCGCGTTGATTCTCATTCTTCCGTGAATTCTACCATAGGTATAGTTGATAACGGTGTTTAGTACATTTTCACTAGCCTTATATTTAAAGTATATTTGAACTATATTAATGCCTGTGTTTTGTAGGATCTCGACGAGGCCGTGGTCCGACACGAGGGGTACGCATCGACCCCCAACGTAAACAGAGAGTTACGCTCACCCAGGAGGGCCTGTAAGTAAAAAAAATATCACATCATGCCTTATATTTAAAATTTTGGGGTGTTAATTAATTTTTGAACTGTATTAATTTATTTATTTACTTCTTTGACAGGATCTTGGAGAATCAGGCGAGGACAAAGATCGACGTTCTTGTGAAGGGCTGATTCTTCGAGCCACGCGTGTACTGGAAGGACTGAGATGTCGCAGTGATGGAGTCCATATGGGATGAGTGGCTGGTACGGTGAAGTATTTTTTAGCGATAGTATTTGTTTAATTAGAGTTTGTTTTCTGTAGTTAATTTGTGTTATTGAATGTCTTACAGGAGGAGTTCACGTTTGACTCGCCTGAGCAACAGGCACTGGGGCAGCAGGCCTTCTTTGCTTACATCGACAAGAATTACCGCCGATGGCTCCACGACGCAAGGGACCGGGCGAAGAAGATGCTGCCCGAGGGTGCCCGATGACGGAGATGACGAGATATCCCCCACATTGGATATCTCCGACTGTATGAACGGCGATGATAGATCGGTGGGCTGCGGATCCAGGTTGGGACGCCAAGAGTAAGAGCGGGGTTGAGAACAGACAGAACAAAGATCCGACGCACACGGGGGGGGGGGTCGGTGCCACACGACATCGTCCGACACAAGAATGCGGTCGAGCACCCAGATCTGGATGAGGATGAGGATGAGGTCGTAGCTTTGACGTATAATGAGATGCTCGTGCGAAAGAAGGATAAGGACGAGGCACACCGGGCGGGCGACTATATTTCAGATATTGCCCGACGAATCGATGTGAGTCAATTTGTTTAAGTTGTTAATTTTTTGTCTTTCTATCCTCAATGTCTATTGCGTTAATTAATGCCCTAACATATCTTTATATCACTGTTTTTGTAGGCCTCGTATGAACAGCTTAGGGGGTCCGAGGAACAGTCCGGATAGCCATCAGCGTCCACTAGTACGGGTGCGAGTACTGGGGCGTTGAAGCAATGGCTGGATACGCCAGAGGTCGTCAATCGGCCAAAAGGCAGCATACGCGGCCTGCCTAGTCGGACTGCTCGTGCCGTGATAGGAGCGTCCTCACCCCCCGCTGCCCCTCCACAGACACCGGCTCCTCGGCATCCGTTGGACGACGAGGAGATCACACGCATTGCTACAGTGGTGTTGAAGATGATCAGGGAGCAGGATCAGCAGGGTACCACAGCTGGACATGCCGAGTCGGCCCCTAATCAGCAGAATCCAGATCTGGGACTCGGCAACCCCTGATGAGCCCCTTCTCGTGCCCGGTCCCAGCTTCCCCCGGCCCCCACGCCCGGCTTGTACTCTTCTCCCCTCCCCTCCCCTAACCTACTGTATCCGGTTCCCAGCTTGTACATAATGAGTCTTTTTTATGATTAATTATATATATTTATTTTTGTATTGATTATTGAGCGTTGTTGTTGAGGATTGATTTTTTTATTACAGGTTTGGGCATTAGAAAAATAAAAAAAGTATTTTAAATTTTTTTTGACTTTTGGTGATGGATTATATCCGTCGCTAATTTTTTTTATTACTATCGGTTTTTTAGCAACGGATTATTCTGTCGCTAAATAAGACATTTAGCGACGGAATATTCCGTCGCTAATTTAACAAAAAAAATTAAATTAAAATACTTAAAATATAATTAGAGACAGATATTCCGTCGCTAATTAATAAATAAATCCGTCGCAAAAACTTAAATATTACACGACGGATTTGAAAATTCCGTCGCCAAACTATTAGTAACAGGCTTTTATACGAGGGACTTTTAACAACGGTAAATCCGTCGCTAAAATATTTAGCGACGGATTTTAGGCTATTCCGTCTCTAAAAGCCTTTTTTCTTGTAGTGGCTTTAACAAGGCCGGAAGCAAAAAAGTCCAAATCCTTTAATACAGGATCAATAGCAAGAGCTTACAATCATACTTACAACTATTATACAATCAATGTTGGTTGCTTTCGTGTAACTAATGCTCAATTAATCACCCAAGCAAGTCAACTCTATCACCCTGAGTTAAATATTAGCAAAGTCAACTCCCCCATCCCCTCCTCAAAAAGGAAAAAAAAAAGAAAAAGAAAAAAGACACCAAAAATAGAATAAAAAACTGATGAGTTGCGGGAAGGACACCATAGCTAACTAGATTGTTACCGTCTCTTTTGTGTTCTTCTCTGCAAACCCTAAAAGGTCCTCTAACAGCTGATTATCCAAGTACTCAAACACAATAACTTCTTTGCCATGTTCAGCCTGCCTCGTCTTCCCCGTAATATCACCTTTAACCAAGCTAGAGGAGGGGGAAGGTGAAGGCAGCAATGGTGGCGATGACGACGACCGCAACAATGGCCGCCTTGGCAATGACGAGGAGCGCAGCAATGGCGACGAAAATGATGAAGATGAAGCAGAGGAGGAGGAGAAGGAGAAAGGAGGAGGGTATTCATCAGGGAAGTTGAGAACCGCAAAAGGGCCTCTCATTTCGAACGCGGCTTTGTCATAAGCTCTTGCTGCAGCCTCAGCCTTACTGAAAGTTCCTAGCCAGAGCCGAGCACCTTTGCAGTTGGAATCACGAATCTCTGCTCCGTACTTCCCCCATGGCCTCTTTCTCACACCCCGGTACTTGATGTCTTCGCCTTGATCATTTTCTTCTTTGCCCTTGCTCTCTTTATCAGCACCTTCATTCATCTTCTCTTTCAAGTTTGAGAGTGATGGAGGATTGCATATGCCCTGCGTACCGTTTGTATTTATAGTGAGCGGGAAAAGTCTTCATTGTCTGTGTACAGGGGTCCCCCTATTGTGGTGCTAGTGGTCTTCTTAAATGTTTCAATGAACCTTTTCAACGCAGGGCCCCTTAGAATAGAGGAGAAAGGAAGACACTGTTCAACAACTCTGTTTAGTTTGCCACGTACATGAATCATCACCCGGATGGCTTTAGGAGTTTAGCTGAAACCAAAGAGGTTCACTCCATCTCTTGTGCTTCTTTTTAAGATCTTTCTTTGGTTGATCGTCGGCTATTTGGGTCTGGACTACGCGACGGTACCATCGCGTACTCCAGACCCAAATAGCTTGTAGTCTTAACACTACAAGAAATAAAGCTTTTAACGACGGAAAAATCCGTCACTAAAAGTTCCTTGTATAAAAGTCCGTTACTAAAAGTTTGGCGACATAATTTTTAAATCCGTCGTCTAATATTGTACTTTTTGCGACGGAGTTATTTATTAATTAACGACGGAATATCCGTCGTTAATTATATTTTACGTATTTTAATTTATTTTCTGTTTTGTGAAATTAGTGATGGAATAAATGTTTTAGTGACGGAACATTCCGTTGCTAAAATAAGATTTTTAGAGACGGAATACTCCGTCGCTTAAAAGCTTATAGTAAGAACACTTTTAGCGACAGAATTAATCCGTCGCCAAAAGTAAAAAAAAAATTAATATATTTTTTATTTTTCTATTACCCAGACTTGTAATAAAAAATTCAATTCTCAACAACAACGCACAATAATCAATTCACAAAGAAATATATATAATCAATTATAAAAAAAAAACTCATGATGTACAAGCCAGGTACCAGATACAGCCGGTTAGGGGAGGGGAGAAGAGTACAAGCTGGGCAGGGGGGGACAAGCTGGGACCGGGCACGAGAAGGGGCTCATCAGGTTGCCGAGCCCTAGATCTAGATCTTGCTGATCCGGGGTCGGCTTGACATGTCTAGCAGCGGTACCCTGCTGATCCTGCTCCCTGATCATCCTCAACACCACAGTAGCAATTTGCTGGATCTCCTCTTCGGCCAATGGACGCCGAGGAGCCGGTGTCTGTGGAGGGGCAACGGGGGGTGGGGACGATCCTATCACGGCACGTGCAGTCGTGCTAGGCAAGCCACATATGCGGCCTTTCGGCCGATTGACAACCTCCGGTACATCTAGCCATCGCTTTAATGCCCCAGTACTCGCACCCGTACTAGTGGATGCTGATGACTGTCCAGACGCTTGCTCGGAGCCCCTAAGGTGTTCATACGAGGCCTGCAAGAGCAATGAGTCAAAGATATGTTAGTGCATTAATTAACGCAACAAACATTGAATAGAAAGACAAAAAATTAACTTAAACAAATTGACTTACATCGATATGTCGGGCAATATCCGAAACATAGTCGTCCGCCCGGTGCACCTCGTCCATATCTTTCTTTTGTACGTGCGTCTAATTATACGTCAGAGCTATGACCTCATCTTCTTCCAGATCCGGGTTCTGGACCGCATTCATGTGTCGGACGATGACGTGTGCCACCCCCCGTGTGCGTCAGATCTCTGTTATGTCTGTTCTCGGCCCCGCTCTTACTCTTGGAGTCCCAGTCTGGATCTACAACCCACAGATCTATCATCTGCTCCCATACGATCGGAGATATCCAATGTAAGGGATATGTCCTCATCTCTTTCATCGGGGCACCCTCGGGCAACATTTTTTTCGCCCAGGGTTATTTTGAGCTAATAGCCGGGTTTAATTGTGCGGACTAGTATTGATTAGTCCTAATTAGGTCTAATTGGGTTATGTTAGGGCTTATTTAGTGTTAATGAGGATTACTTAGACTAATTATAGCTAATTAGGGTTGATTATGAGTAATTAAGGTTATTTTGAGCTAATAGCCAGATTTAATTGTGCGGAGTAGTATTGATTAGGCCTAATTAGGGCTAATTGGGTTATGTTAGGGCTAATTAGTGTTAATGTAGATTACCTTTCTAATTACAGCTAATTAGGGTTGATTAGGAGTGATCATGATTATTTTAAGCTAATAGTCGGATTTAATTGTGTTGATTAGTCCTAATTTGGGCTAATTGGGTTATCTTAGGGCTAATTAGTATTAATAAGGATTACCTTGGTCTAATTACATCTAATTAGGGTTGATTAAGAGTAATCATGATTATTTTGAGCTAATAGCTGAGTTTAATTGTGCGAAGTAGTGTTGATTAGTCCTAATTAGGACTAATTGGGTTATGTTAGGGCTAATTAGTATTAATAAGGATTACCTTGGTCTAAATACAGCTAATTAGGGTTGATTAGGAGTGATCATGGTTATTTTGAGCTAATAGCCGGGTTTAATTGTGTGGAGTAGTGTTGATTAGTCATAATTATGGCTAATTAGTCTTAATTGGGTTATTTTAGGCTAATTAGTGTTAATGAGGATTACCTTTGGCTAATTACAGCTAATTAAGCTTGATTATGAATAATTAGGGTTATTTTGAGCTAATAGCCGAGTTTAATTGTGCGGAGTAGTGTTGATTAGTCCTAATTAGGGCTAATTAGGCTTAATTGGATTGTTAGGCTTAATTGTACGGAGTGGTGTCCGACATGTGTCCTCACCCCTTGAAGAGGTGTCCATAAGTATAAAGCCAAAATGTGACATTTTTCGGTGTCGGTGTAGATCGGACGCAGTGTCCATGACCTACCAACACCTCGACACCTCATCGACACATCCAGACACGTGTCGGACACCTCCGGACACGTGTCCGACACCTCCGGGCAACAATCCAATTGGGTCCTATCCTCCGTCAACAATCTCAATTCTCAAATGCTCAGTGTAATAAAAATTAATAAAAATCACATTCAATCCAATTGAGTCCCTCCTCCTTCAACATTCTTAATTCTCAAATGCTCCCTATCACATCTAAAGTCTCAATTCTCCCTATCAAATGTAGGCATCAATTCCATCAGCAAATAAACAAACTAATCAATCAGTTACAAAATCAATTTCATCAAGTCCATCAACAATTAAAAATAATTAAAATTATAATAAAAATATCAACATTCCAGAAACAAATTAGAGCAAATTAGGACATAAATCAGAGCATCTGAAAATTAGGACAAATGGCGCTTAAACATGCATTAAAGCAAATTAGGGTAAATAGACATACAGAGAGGTGGTGCGGCGGCGACGGTGTTGGTGGCGTGGCGACGGCACGCGGATATGGAGGGGCACGACGTGGGGGGAGGGGGGTGATGTCGCCGGAGGTGGGTGGCCAGAGGGGGAGACCGCCGGTAAAAAAATTGCCGGTGAGTAGGTTAGAGTGAGAGACAGAGAGAAACGGGGACGGAGAGAGAGAAAGACAAACCTGTTATATGTAAGGATTTTTAGCGACGGAAAAATACCGTTGCTAAAAGTCCGTCACAGAAAGTGCTATTTTTAAAACTTTCACCGACGGATATTTTAGTGACGGTGTTTTTCGGTCGCTAAATTATTTTAAAAAACTCCTCGAATATTAGATATTTTCTAAAAAAATTCTAGCGACGGTAACGCCGTCGCTAATATTCTGTCGGTAAAAGTCCGTCGGCAAAAACTATTACCAACGGTATATTCTATTGGTAAAGGTTTTTGCCGACAGACTTTTACAAACGGTGTTTTCCATCGCTGAAAGGTTTTTTAGCGATGGATTCTCTTCCGTCGTTAAAAGTCTGTCGTAAAAAATAATTTTTCTTGTAGTGTAATCTCTAGTGTAGGAGTAAATTGATCACAGATCTTTCGATACACTGCTAATTTTATGTTACCATTTGAATATCCAACACACCCATTGTTTTTTGTTTTTTTACCAGTGAGTTTCAATTCTAATCGACGTGCAGATGGTTTAAGCCTCACCGCACATGCAGGGGTTACAATTTAAAGCAGCTTCTTGGCTGATGGTCAAGTGAGTAGTTTGTGTCCAAGTAGCTGTTAGGGCTGAATTCTAGTAATCCCGATGAGTCCTGCTTGAGCAGTTCATTAGATCGAGCGAGTTTTTAGCCCCATCTGAAGTCTGGAATCCAATCTAGTAGCTCTGAGTATGTTCTAGTCTTGTAGCTTATTCTACGTACTAGCTTTGATACACTTTTTTTTTTTTTAAAAGTAGAGGTTCAATTTTAGAAGTTTATGATTCTCTAATCTACTTGTAATGAAATCTTTACTTTTAGGATACACCAACAAATGATACTACTAATTTTTTAAGGCAAAAGAGTATAAAATTAAGATGACCGACATACGTACTTCGTTCAAGAAGTTCTCAAGCAAGGAGTTTCCATCACTTAAACCGCTAAAATTCAGCCCGCTCTAGTTACACGTGCTCTCGGCCTCGATTAAGTAAAAGTGCATTTGAATTCACGATAATGAAGCTCGTCAAGAACCGCTCCAATTAAGTTGCAAGCCCGGAGACTGATCATCCGCCCTCCCAAGTTGCACCCACTGTTTAGAGAAAACTACTGCTTCTTTTATTTGTTCATATTGCAAATGTCAAATCGATAGTAACTATTCGAGCTCCCACATAATATAGGAATCCAAGAAGGAGAGCTGAAGACTTGGATGACGAATGGCTGACAGATTCAAGGAGAAATTCTTGTAAGGTGAAACAAGGATGAAATCGTGCGTGCGTACGTTGCACGTACAACACATGGTGACCTGACGTCAGTACAGTGGCTTGGGAGGGCTGCAACGTTTCTAAAAAAGTCCAAGGTCGGGGCAGCAATCAACTTCTGTACTTAAAGAGACCGTTCAGCTCGCTTTGCTTGAATATGATCCCAAAAAAAAAATAGTGACAGAGAATAGAGTTTGTGCGTGAATCATTTTGCGCCAATTGTTTACACTTAAGTCAGAGTGGCTCGTTAAGGATATGTTCGTTGGAATGAAAGTTTACGATCATGTATGTTTATCACTAGTTTTTCTATCTCAATTTAAGTTTTTCTTATCTAATTCTCTATTTATCTATTTGGATTGTGGGTATCAGCTGGTTTAACTAGTACAAGTAATTAATTTTTGTACCAAGAGAGTGTGATCAATTCCTGTCTAGACTTAAATAAGATGCATAACTTTGTGTGGCGTCTTGTATGCATTATTCGTCAAATCGTATTTATTCTCCCTTTCGTTATTTGTACCGGTATAAATTTAAATGAGCCACTATTTGTCTTACCACCAGTGTGATTGATCCTCTCCTCTTTTTTGTCTTTTTTTTTTTTTATAAGTATGAAGAAATATGGCGTTGTCTGAGTTTAACCGGATTAATGAACTCTTAAACGGCTACGTGTTGGATCCATAATGAAGTCTTGAAAAGGACAGACTTTTGCTTCTAATCCTCGTTGGTGACACTTTTAACTGCACTTTTTGTCACTAATGATACAATGAATTTTTAGCGGCATATATTTGTCTGAGAAAAAAGACTGGACCAAGTTGATCCGCAAGCCATATAATGGAATCCTGACACGGCCAAGAAGCCATTGTTTCCATCACCTCTTTGTGCCCTACTCGTTCAATTATGTCTTAACCTTGCAAAACTCCATTCATTTCAATAAAGTGGGTAGTGAGCGGTGGCTATAATGATATGCATTTGTTATCTAATTTCCTTGAAGAACAACCTATCTGATACGGTATCCTCTGTAACCCACATGCGGCCTGACGCAGGAATTGTGAATGACACCATATGTCTTCTGATCTTTATTGATGAAGTTCAGGAGTATGAAGAAACCATTAAGCGTCTTTCATCGTCATTAAGGCTCTTTTCAGAATCTCCAACTTTACAGTGCCGGCAGACTGATGCAAATTTAGGGTTTCATACTATTCGAGCGTTTGACTCTTATCTTTTCCTTTCGTCTTCTAAGTGGGTTCTTGCCTTCTTGGAACTCTTCTTAAGATATATGCAGACTTTGAAGTTAAATATAACTTTTGGCGATACTTACAGAACAAATTTTGTCACTAAATTTGATTTACTTATCGGCAAAGGAACCCGAACTATTAAATATTTAATTTCAATGCATAGGTCACTCAATTTCTTAATAAAAACATGCTCGTGAACGGCAGATCGTGCTAGTATCTTATCCTATTTTGCTAGCGCTCTCAACGGATCAGCTCCCATATATATATATGGGAGCCGATCCCTGTCTACCGGTGGAGAAATTATTTCTCCATCATAAATTTAGCCGTCCACCTGTACTCGTGGACGGCTCAGATGGCCTGCGAGATGAAAAAACTCCAAACGCAAGAAAGACTAGCGGTTGGGGGACCACGGGAACACCCAACCGCAACAAAGTGTAGCGGTTGGGTGTTGCCCCCAACCGCAACTTTGTTACGGTTGCTTGCATTTTTTTTTGTCTGGTTCTCATGTATATATAATAAAAGGACGGTTCTCATATATATATATATATATATATATATATATATAAAGGACAATGAAATAGGATGGAGAAAACCCCCAACCGCCACACTTAGTGGCGGTTGGTATCATTGTAAAAAAAAAAAATTCCTGTCGCTAAAGGTGAAAACTTAATTAGACAGTTTTTCACGAATTTATAAAAAATAGCTAGAGCTAGATTTTGCCAAATTGCAAAAAAGAGACCGTAGTTATTTTTAAAAGATCTATATCAGGGAAAATTTTAGATTTTTTTAAATACTGAAAAGGGGTTAACTGATACGGGGAACCTTGTAAATTTGCAGTGTAATTTAAAATATCAAGCTAGCGCGATTTTGCGCGAAACTCTTATGAGAACCCTAGGATGTTGGGAAGTTCCATTTCCCAGGACTTCGGGCCATTCTGAAGTCATTAGCTAATTTTTTGGCCTAATGGTGCAATTTTTTTGGAAATGGACCTAAAAAAATTAGTCCATTCAGCCAAAAAATTAGCTAACGACTTCAGAATGGCCCGAATTCCTGGGAAATGAAACTTCCCAACATCCTAGGGTTCTCATAAAAGTTTCGCACAAAATCGCTCAAGCTTGATATTTTAAATTACACTGCAAAGTTACAAGGTTCCCTGTATCCGTTAACCCCTTTCCAGTCTTTGGAAAAATCTGAAATTTTTTCCTATTATAGATCTTTTAAAAATAACTACGGTTTATTTTTCACAATTTGGCAAAATCTAGCTAGCTCTAGCTATTTTTTTTATAAATTTGTAAAAACTGTTTAATTAAATTTTCACCTTTAGCGACAGAATTTTTTTTTTGCAATGATACCAACCGCCACTAAGTGTGGCGGTTGGGGGTTTTCTCTATCCTTTTTATTATATATATATATATATATATATATATATATATATATGAGAACCGTCCTTTTTATTTTTATATATGTCCTTTTTTATTATATATACATGAGAACCATACAAAAAAAAAATGCAAGCAACCGCCGGTTGGGGGCAACACCTAACCGCTACACTTTGTTGCGGTTGGGTGTGCTCCCGTGAGCCCCCAACAGCTAGTCTTTCTTACGGTTGGGATTTTTTCATCTCGCAGGTCATCTGAGCCGTCCACATGGACGGCTAAATTTATAGTGGAGAAATAACAATTTCTCCATCAGTAAACGTGGACGGCTAAATTTATATATATATATATATATATATATATATATATATATATATATATATATATATATATATATATATATATATATATATATATATATATATATATATATATATATATATATATATAAAGCTGAAACCTTTGCTTAAAATTGCGACACGTAAGATTTTTAGGACTCTATCTTTGCGACAAGTAGGACTTTTTAAAAGCCTTCTCCTTCTGACAAATAAGTTTCAACTTTGCATGTGGTAGTCCCCTAACTTAGTTGGTATCTTTATTTAGAATCCAACTCTTTTAAATTAGATATGTAAAATTCAAGAGTCCTATTTGTTTTAGTATTCTTTTTTTTTCTATTTTAACTCTTTATTATAATTTATTATTAAAAATTTCGTAGGTATAATTTATGCAATATTTTAAAACTTTTTAAAATTAAGAAACTAATTATATACCTTTTAAAACTCTACCTAATCAATATACTTATACATTAGGCCTTAATTTTGATTATTAAAACTTCAAAAGCACTTTAAAATAAGAAAATAAAATCTCAAAAAATGTAAAATACGAAAATCATACCCTACTTACTAATTCTTTAGTATGATCATTGGCCCGACTTTTCTATTTAACTCTTTACTATAATTTATTTTAAAAATTCGTAGGTATAATTTATGTAATATTTTAAACTTCATAAAACTAAAAAACTAATTATACACCTTCTAAAACTCTACTTACTTCAACTTTACATGTGGTAGTCCCCTAACTTAGTTGGTCTCTTTATTTAGAGTCCAAGATTCAAGAATCCTATTTGTTTTGGTATTCTTTTCTTTTTCTACTATATTTAACTCTTTACTTTAATTTATTATTAAAAAATTCGTAGGTATAATATATGCAATATTTTTAAAACTTTATAAAACTAAGAAATGCCTTAATTTTGATTATTAAAATCTCAAAAGTACTTTGAAATAACAATATAAAATCTCAAAAATGTAAAATACGAAAATCATACCCTACTAACTAATTTTTTAGTATGATCATTGACCGGACTTTTGTAAATCATATAAAATTAAAAAATCAAATCTACTTCTTTTAAAGCTCTACATAATCGAAAAAGGCTTCATTTTGGACTACTAACTTTTAAAAAAACACTTAAAACAAATAAAATAAATCTGACAAATATAAATAAAATCTCGCAAATGTAACAACGAAAATCATGTATAAAATTAATGATTAATCCTTACAAATTAAAAGGTAAGCTTTTTATAACGTATATTTTCATTTTTACCTCAATTTTTTAGTTCTGCTAAACATCATCCTATTTGTTTTGGTATTTTTTTCTTTTTAATGAAATCTTATTTCTCCATATTTTTTATTGTAACTTTCGTCTTTTTGCACCAATTTTCTTTAAATCTAACATATTACGCACAATATGAACAAAATATCTAGAACCAATTATATTGGATCTCCAAGAAAAATTAAAATCGATTGAAGAATAATTTGTGACAAGTAAAGAATAAGTTTGTAGAATAAAAGAGACGAAAAGATAAATTAGTTATAAGAATCTTTTACCCTTCATAAATAACTACAAAAAGAGAGAAGCCTGGGTGGCCCCAAGATAGTAATGGTATAACCGAAATGTCGATGCTAGATGTGAGAGTGAAGGTAGAAATATATGCAATTACGCGAGTGATCAACCATGCTAATTACGATAGTGATAATTATTGTGGTAGAATTGAAATGTTGGTAGTGAGATTTAAATTATGTAGTGACAACATCTGGCTGTAGCGATGTTGGCATGTAGTATGCTAATGCTTGTGGTGGTGATAGTCACAACTAAACGGTGATTATGCAAGAGGTGATGATTGTTGTTAGAGTTGTTTTAGCGGTAGCACTATGATGTTTCGAGGTAATATTAATTTATATTACAGTACTGATTGATAAGTTATGATCTAAACTGGATTGAACAAGTGATGAACCTAAAAAAGCTGACGATAGAAAGATGAAAGTGTACTGACGAGCAAAAGTTATGATATGGTGAATGTAACTGCATTTGTAGTGGCAATGATAACGCTAATTAAGGTAGTTGGAGGTAGTGTTAGTGTAGTATTCATAGATGGGTTACGGCGAAATCTTATGCAAACAAACGATGAACTTAAATACAGTAATTTGAAAGTGCATAAATTATATCCAGGACTAGAAACAGTAAATTTTTTCCCCTAAAATGACTTTTATCTTTTAATTTTGATTTTGGTCTCACATTTTAATTTCTTATAGTTTTGTTAATTAGGCAAGACGATATTTTTGTGGTTAACCACTTTCTAGCCCCCGGCTACACTAATCTAATATTCTAATGGTATTTTCATTAAATCATGTTAGCAACATTTTAATAAGTTATGTAAAGATAGAAACATTTTCAATGCTATTTTTCTCTTTAATTATGCACGGGACAAATAACATCCACAAAGAACTTCTCATGAAGAAAGAAGGTGAGTGAATTTGACATTCATGCTTATAGGAAGATTGAAAGGTTCATATACACCACCAGTAAATAAGTTATAACACTCTTTATTATATTAAATATTAAACTCACAAAAAACCAAAAGTGACGGTACAAATAACTAGTTTTTTTTATCATATTGATTCCGGATATATCTTTGATACATACTAACGATTATATCTACAAAGCTCCAAATATTAAACTAAAAAGTTTAAATTCAGTTAAATAGTAGTACGAGATTGTTATCATACGTCCTCGCGAAACGTTAATGAAAAGGCATTCGCAGTTTATAAGACTTTTAATTGTAACGCTCACATCTTATTAAACTCACACAAAAAAAAAAACAGAAGCGATGGTATAAATAACTGGTTTTTTTTAATCATATTGGTTCCGGATATATCATTGATACATATTAATTCCAAATATTATACTAAAAAGTTTAAATTCAGTTAAATAGTAGTACGAGATTGTTGTCATATGTCGTCACGAAACGTTAATGAAAAAACATCCTAAGTCTATAAGACTTTTAATTGTAACGTTCACATCTTATTTGTGAGTAAAAACTGATCATATTAAATCATGCATTTTACCTTTGTTGCTAATGTATGCTTTTATAATACTAATTTTTCAAAAGTTTTATTCAAAGACAAACTTCTATATAGTAAATTTCTTGCTTGCAGTTCAAATAATAACAGTTATAAACAATCTATAAAAATACATTATAAAAAATATTTTTAAAAAGTTAGGAAAATTAACAGTTATAAAATATCTATAGAAATAAACATTAGACGATATTTGAGAAATTAAAGAACGTCCCGTGCATTGCACGGGTCCCTTAGCTAGTAAATGTAAAAGTTATACGATTATATCTCTAGCACTATACAATGAACGCCACGTGCATCTCTATCCAACTCTTCCAGAAGCGCCTCTAGAGGTGCATTTAATGCAATAAGATTAGGAGACGATCTAATTCAAGCTCATTAGGGCGGGTCCATTCCCACAATAGTTGGATGTACGTCATGCAAAAATTATATGACAGCTCCATCGTTTCCCCACTAATATCCTTTGCTCGAAGGGTGGTCTGAGATTGCTTCCGCCGCTAACAATGCGTCTATCTCCAAGAGTACCCCACTGAAATCCTCACTCCAAGCCAACTCAAGCCCTCGCCAAATTGGCCACGGACAGCTATGCGCGCTGTGCCCAAATATTGCCTAAAACCAAGGATCCAACTACCGACACGATCTTGAACAAACTTGCTGCCCCGGCTCGACCAGAATACCCTTGGGCTGCACCTCTACATTGGACAATTGACTCAAGTTATATACCGCTCTAAAAAGCTTAATCTAATAAACAATTGACTCATGAATGAATATCATGCTTTAACAATTTTGATCTGGCTGATTTCAGATAGGATGCAAGTGAAGTGCTCAAGTGCTGCAATATCTCTTAAACAACCAATTTATCAAAAAATCCACTAAAGCTTGCACTTTTAATTAGGCAACAAAGTACTTTGAACGTCAATTTTCCCCGCCAAAGTTGACATCCTATACATACAAACACTAATATTCAAATCTATAACCTAGGGACTACAATGAGTCAGACTAAATTAAATTTGGGGACTAGATTGATAAAGAATGGATGTATTATAGGTTAAGAATGAAACAGTCAAACGTGTAGTAACACTCACACAAACATCAGCATGAAGCGAGCAGAATTAGATACCAATTATATATAGGATCCAATTCCAAAGTAGAGTCAACTTCTTTTCGTGTGCTCATCAGCTCATGGGTCCATAAAAGAACATGGTCCCCAAAAATTGGTCAAATAACATAGTAAAAGATTAGAAGACCAAAAAATGATGCAATCACAAATTGTTTTCTCTAATATAAGCAAGACGTCCTCACCCTGGTTAGTCATGTGCCACCAAGGACCACTTAACCATCCAAACAAGACATATCATGCCAAGACATATAATAACAGAAAATAAAATCTGCAGTAAGATGTTCGTGTTAAGGACACCACAGTAGCTAAATTACACTGTTTCTTGGAAAGCAAAAAAAAAAGGCTTGAATATAGTGCACACGGGGCAGGTGGTGCTATGTTGCATCCGACAGTAGACTCCACCGTTCTCGATCTTCCTGCATCAACTGCATGGTGCGTATCGTAAGAATCTTTTTAGGGTTTTTTCTCATCAAACTCGAGAAGGTCCTCCAACAACTTGTCATCCAAGTATTCGAATTCAAAAACTTCCTTCGCATGCCCGGCATTCCTTGCCGGGGAAGAAGACGACGATGGCAACGACGAAGACGACGACAATGCAGGGGAGGATGTGAAAGAACTGGGAGGGTATTCATTAGGAAAGTTGAGAACTGCCATGGAACCTCTCATTCCATAGGCAGCCCGATCATACGCTCTCGCAGCCTCCTCCGCCGTGGCAAACGTCCCCAGCCACACCCGTGCTCCTTGCCTGTTGGTATCGCGAATCTCCGCCGCAAATTTCCCCCATGGCCGCCTCCTCACACCTCTATACCTCACTTCCCCTTCCTTCTCTTCTTTGGCATCTCCCATCTTCAAATTCAGTGACACTCCTCTCCTGCTCTCTCTAGCATTTATACTTTGGTGGAAGAGTCTTCATTTGGCAAAGGGGTCAATATTTGTTGGGTTCAGATTCCTAGGGACTACAGAAGGCATCATCCACCAAAAGGGATATATCTTCAAACGTGCTCACAAACTGACCAAAAGGGATCCCTGCACGTACATATTTATATTGTGTGGCATGGGATGCAATTCCTTGACGAAAAAGGTGATGGCTCTAGCAGGCCTATCAGTCTTTGTTGTTTAACAAAATATTGCCAATTTTAATCAAGAACCCAGCACAAGAATACGACCCCACCTCTTTAATTTACATGCCTAATTCTTTGTACAACGTTTTCTTCTGTAACGGATGTCTTAGTTCATTGTTTTTCAACTATTGATTTAATCTGGCGTGATGTCATGGCGATGACGTTTCCCTCTCTTTATCCTGCTGACGTTGGTGAGCTTCGCTAAAACAGCATCAAGCAACCAGTATAATATAGTCTTAGGACCTAAGCTAGATTTGGAAGAGGGTTAAGTGGAAGATTAAACTAACATGACAAAGATGTCAGGACTAGAAGATTATATCACAGTGCTTATGCAAGTCCGGACGTGGGTGATTAACGTAAGCCTAGATTTGGAGGAGGATCAAGTGGAAGATAACGTAATGTAGCTATGAGAAGATGACATCAGAATGCTGGCGTTGCGCAGGTACGTAATTAGTTCACGTAAGCACATGCTTACATAGTCCTTAATTAAAAGTGCAAGATCAGTAAAAGATGATTTTTTTTTAGTTTAATGGTCAACTCGCGTTGCTTATGACTAATTGCTATGCTATTTTAGATTAATTGTGTGCCGGATTAAGGAAGTCGTGAGCTCATTTTGCTTGCGGTGGGTATGACAAAAGCTAACCTTGAAGGACAGATCCACGGGCCAGGCCTGGTCCGAGTCTAGCCCGGTTGGACCCAATTAGCACATGATTACAAATCTTTCCCAACAGCAATGGTCTAGACTGGCACTGCTTTGCCCTTTACAAGCTGTAACTAAAATATAGAGAATTCAAATGAAGGATTCACAGAGTTTTCACAGAGAACTGTCCCAAGGAAAGTAGCAAAATGGGTAGTCCGTAGTCTGAGGCGGCCTAGCTAGCGGATGGCAGAGGCATCTAGATACAGCATCTGGGCAAGTATTTCCAGCTCTTCGTTTAGGCACTGGTCCCAAGTTTCTGTGAGTAGTTCAACCAAAAATTTATGCACCTTTCGGGCGTCAGCAGTCTGCAATGCTCTGCAAACATTAAGAATGTCTCCGATTAGGTTCTGGTACAGTCTTGTTCTTCTAAACTTTCATTTCTTCGAGCAGATGTAAGGAGCCTCTGCCACAAACCATTGAACAGCATACTACTAAGGACTCAATTTGTGGACAGCTACACCCTTGTTGCACATGGAGACAGAGATGTTGAACCATCTGCAGCCTACTGTACTGGGTTTTGCACCGACACTAACGTCGACTGAACACTGGGATCTATTGAGAGAAGTGCCTGGGATCTCACTTTTTAAGTATAACCGGCTGTATCTGTGTGTTTATGCCCGTGACAATAAGGTCCCCATAGCTCTATGTTTGGATCAAAACTTGATGTGAAAAATTCATTAGTTATCTCCAGCAGTTGCAAACCTAATAAAACCACCTGCATTGATCCAAAATAGAATCCGAAGGTCCTTGAAATAATGTAATTTAACCACTCCAAGCTCATGAACTGAGGTTATCTTTTATCTAATTATGGCAGAAGGAGCCATCTTTCACCAGGACCATAACTCGCCTTTCTGTTAACCACTATCTCCAACCCATGAAAGTCACTGTGTATCAACAGATTTCAGTTGCATACGGCAAAACAATTACCTACCAGCAGGCGTCGCTTCAGTAATGAAAACCCACTTATTCTGAAGTGTCTGCGAATCCATTCTTGGTTTATATATCATGGTATTCCAATGATTCAAAGCTTCAGGCAAATGTTCAGGTAATCATGTTAAAATAATTTCTCATGCCAATCTGAAAGGCAAATTGGACTTTAGAGACCATTCGAAACTTAAACCAGCATAGCTTAAGGTTTTTCATTACCAAATCGTCGCCATCCTCTTCCTCCGCAACCTCGGAGACACCCAATACAAGGATAACATATTTAGGATGTGGTTTGTGTCAACAGACAATTACGTTATGCTCAACCCACCTGTTTGGCTATCCTCAAGAGGTGCACAAGTACAATAGTATGTGAATCTAATAGAGCGTTTTCTTTAGTAAATTCAAGGAAGAAAGTTTCATTCATTAAACATTGTTTATTTAGTACTTGGAGCTATAAATACACAAAACCAAAACAAATTTTCCAGGTTGAGAATATAGTCCTTAAGAGTTAATACAATGGATTGATTTCATAACCATTTACACGAAGTTTCATTCATTGAACATTGTTTATGAAGTATTTGGAGCCATAAATACACAAAACCAAAACAAATTTTCCAGGTTGAGAGTATTTAAGAGTTAATACAATGGATCAATTTCATAACCATTTACACGACTTTTGATTCAAGACTTGTGGGACCAAAATCCTTAACGTCGAAACTCCAAAGGCGCATCTTAATACTATGGAGCACATTAGAAGAAGAAATTAGTGAAAAGGCGTTTTAAACGCATGATGGAATGCCAAAGAACAACTTACTACATGAAATTTGTACCTTTTTACATAAATTTGGCCCTCTCTGATGTCACATTACCGAAGTGCCACTGGAGGCAACATCGTCCCCAAGACCTCACAGCAATCAAGTTGCAGCACATAATCTTTATAGTCATGCTCAATGACAAGTGGAAACCAATCTGTATCCTCGATGTAAATGTCAACACGGAGTCTTGTGTTGCTTCGAACTGCAAATTGCTGCAGATCATGTTGTCAGTTCTGTGAATAAAAATAACAGAGAGATGGGCGTTCTTCTGCGATTGCTGGGTTCGATTCTAAACCTAACTTAATCCAAAAGCGGATCACTTCTGGAAAGATCAGAATTAACTATTTTTTGTTCCTTGTTTCTGGTCCAAATTTCAATTTGATATGAAAAAACCAAAATACCAAAACAGCTGCAAAACGTGTTCCTCCCCCCCCCCCCCCCCCCAAAAAAAAAAATAAAAAAATCCTCCTGTTGTTTTGTCGACGATAGATCTGAAAGAGCCGAACAAGATTGTTACCTAGCACCAACTTTCTGACAAACAACAGGATCACAGATTCTCTTGATTACGTAGTTCATAGTTCACATCGCTACTTTGATAAGCATGTATTGTCCAGAGAAAAGAGCAAAACCAAAACAGGAAGCCCTTACAGAATCCGCTATACAGACAAAGTAAAAAGCTATCCAAGCATCATAAGAGGTATGATCAGAAATCACATTCGTACTCTCCACCCAAAAAGAGGAGGAAAAGAAAAATCTTAGCTTCATTAATGGCAGCCCTATAAGTATTACTATTTCTTTCCTTCCAAATGCACAAAAACAAACAAGGTAACAATGTCCCAGTCTTGGTAGTAAGGTACTCCTCATATGGTGATGCTTCTCTCTTAGAAACTCGCTTTTCTATCCTAAGTTAGGAGCTTCATGGGATCGCGTCCCAAGCTAAAATAGGGATCTCGTCAGCTGGATAGAGATGCACGGAACAAGTGAGAGTTCCATGTGAGAGTACTTGAACGTCAAGCCCTTTTCGACTCGATTCCTCGTTTAAATCTTCCTTCAAGTTCTTAAAGCCTCTTTTCCTTTTGCTACCTACCCTTGTTGAGAGAACAGAGCTTGTCAATGATGCCCTCTCTCTCTCTCTCTCTCTCTCGCTCTTCAATTCATTTTGGCCACATGTCTAACACTATTAGATGGGAGATGTGCCGCCCAGAAATGTTTTAAGAAGTCAACAACAATAATAGAACTACTTTTACCTTTATTATTTTCAAAAGCAAGTAGCTGGTAGCCACTTGACGTGACAAGTACAAAGTAACAATTCACTGTCGCTTAAGGTATTTTCAAGGAAAAAAGTATGTACTCCATAATTAAGTGCCAAATATATTAAAGTAGTGTTAATACTTGTAAAGAATTTATTTATTCAAGTCGTTCCCAACCGTAGATTCTTCCGGATGTTTACGATTCCCCGCCCTTGTTCCCGCTCCCTCCCACCCCC
This sequence comes from Escallonia herrerae, assembly GCA_033070095.1. Taxonomy (NCBI): domain Eukaryota; kingdom Viridiplantae; phylum Streptophyta; class Magnoliopsida; order Escalloniales; family Escalloniaceae; genus Escallonia; species Escallonia herrerae. The sequence continues at coordinate 132,612 of JAVXUP010001199.1, forward strand.
ACTTCTTACAACTAAGGTCCCAGTATTAGACTACCAACCTAACTATACCAGTTCTATGTCTAACGACCCAAACAGTTATTTGAAAGTTAACCTTTTAGAGTTCATGAAAAAGGAGAAATCATAAATGAACCCCTCATCTATTTTGGGTTTCCGGATCGACTCCTCGAGTATTAATTTCGACAATTGGCTCTCCTCATCTATCATACGGATAATTTAAGGACAATTGCAGGTTTTTTGACAATTAATTGGTCAATTTGGCATGTAAAAAAACGTGAATGCCCCTACATCTGATCATTCCTTATCTTTCTCTTCTTCAATTTTTCATCATCAACTCAAGCACCACAACCAGTCCACCCCCAGTTCCCAATACCATTTCCACAAGCTGCACCAAAGCCGCAACTGCCATCCTATCCATAATAATTACAACCATACGCATCACCACCACCACCACCACCACCACCATCATACTCGAACTGCAGCCACAAAACCCATCAGTACCACCATCAACCACCGCCAACCCCAACCACAACCATACTACTTGTTGCCGTCACCAAACACCAAACTAACACCACTATAGATACAACCACCAAACCCCAACAGTGTCCTCAAGAACAACCACTGCACCCACATATTTGTAATTAGCCACCAAACCCAACACTGCACGCTTCCACCACAACCATTCGCCACGCCACCCAAATGTTAACTCAAACCAAAGGCCAGATTGGTTTTTTTTTTTCTCTCCTTTGGGGGGGGGGGGGGGGTGTCACAGCGGCGGGTTGCGGGGAAGACGGGCAGGGGACACTAGTTGCTGATGGCGGGGGCGGAGTGGGGGAAGGGAGGGGGAGCGGTAATGATGGCGGTTAGGCTTTCCTGTGTTCTTCTTTATACTTAGAGGAAATTTGATATTTTGGCATTTTAGCGACAGATAGGGGTCATTTTGGAGTTTCATGTCCAATTTTGACCAGGTAGAATTATTGATAAATGAGGGGGATTCAATTGTCAAAGTTAATACCTGAAGGGGTCTACCCTGAAATCCAAAGTAGATTAGGGGAGTCATTTGTGATTTCACCTCAGAAAAATAGTGCCATTTTAGCACAGCAAAGTTTCTCTATACATATCTACTTATCTGCCATTAAGTACAGTAGATACTTTTTGTAAGGAACCGTATTCTAATTCTATAGCACCGCAAATACATACCTTTTCTACTAAGCAAAAGAAAACAGAGTCTATGAAACATACTCGAATGACCTTTCACAACTGTAGAAATCCATATTGCAATAAGGAAAAAAAGACATGAATGGTCTCATGCCAACAACATAAGACCTCCGGTAAAGAAATCCATTCATAGAGGAAAAGACTTGATGAGTTGGGATGATTTGACTTACCATATGGGTGCGCCATGAAGCTTGCCAACTGGTGCATCAAATCTATAACCTGTTCTATCAAAGTGCAACAGCTTTTAAATGAGATAACATGACAGCTCATCATGGTTTTTTTAAATGCTCAGAAACTTAAACTCAATATACTGATGAAAATTAGATGCATGACCAAACTGTCAATCCCACATGTTTAACTACAGAGAGAATACAAGCAAGTACTTCAAAATTACCAAATAAATTCTTGGACATCGGTGGACACAGGAACATTTTTCAGTACAACCTGGGCATGAAGGGGATGGTGGTGGAGGTCTCGTACATATTCTTTGTTTGCAGTCCTAGCAAGTAAAGGTTTTCGTATCCCAAGTAGCAAGAGATAAGCTAACTGCTTTTGGTGCATGGACTGGAACCCCGTAAGAGGCTGCACCCTATATCTGGAAATGCAATCTTATACTCTGGAGTAGCAGAGAACAGTCAATTTGTAAATATACTGTCTTATATACTCAAAAGTATTCTTTGTTAGAAATATATGAGAAAATGTGCCTTATTTCAATTTTCTTCCACTTAGAAATGCATGTTTGATTAAGGATTTGTTGAGGTCATTAAGGCAGCTCAAATACCTTTTGACAAATTTTCCAGTCACAATAGAGCTCAAAATGAACTTATGTGACTTCACATCCAGTCACAGGTTATTAAGTTGCCTCACCGTATAGGCATACTGTGGTGACAGATCTTCCGCACACATGCCTCTGACGATGTCACATCAAACAATAAATGTAACGAGAAACACAGGCTGAACTGCTAAATGGCCAAATTCAGAGATTAGGAGACTCCATTCAATCTGTGAGCATACTTTTTTCTGGTCAAAGAACTGGTCTAATCTATAGTTATCGAAATAAAGTGCAGAAAAACCAGTTCAGGGGTAGGGGGTGGGGAATGAAGCCTAATACCTCCAACAAAAACAAAGACGGAGAAAAAGTGAAAATAAACCAAAGGAAGAAGAATGAAGAATAGCTTACCTTATTGCCTCTAACACTTGTGGACCAGTGTAGCCCCAAACATCATAGAAGGAGGAGCATTAACAAATAAGATGCGCAAGCTGCTGAACAGCAACCAAAGAGTGATGCAAGCACCTTATCTGCAGATGAATATCAAGATGCTAGCATAACAGAAGATCTGAAGCAGAGTTTTGGTCTGTGCAAGAGAATTTAATCCTTCTTAAAAATGCCACGAGTAAAATGATGCCCCCGTTATGGTTTCGAACTCTCCCTCCTCCAACAAAATGGTCACTGAAAGGTCGGGTATACTGTTTCAAATTGTTCCGGATGCTGTGGAAGATAGTGGATATATTTGAATTAACATAAGATTATCTCATGAAGATTCTTAACTTCCAGTGATCTATTATAAATTTACTAACAACTAAGTTCCTCCATACCACAACTATCACTTATGCTGGCATGAGTATAGACCATGAGAAGTATAAAGAGATGCAAACACATAATGAAGAGACAAAACAGGATAGGCAAAGGGCAAGATTGCAGCCATACCCCAATCTCATAGGGAGTTTGTTCCTGCATTTCTAACAACAAGACATCCAGGTAGCCTTAGAGAAACATAATCCTTTGAATGCTTGTGCATATCTTCCATCATATGATCTGAAGCATATAGACTAAAGGGTACCCAATCATTTTCATATAACATGTAAAACCTTACTATAGCACCAAACAGAACTTACATAGTGGATGTAACCCCCCACCCCAAAACAAGAAAAAAAGGGAGCAAAAAAAGAAACCCTAGAAGAAGCTCTACCACAGTTATAAATATTTTAATGGAAACAGGGAACAATTGTAGAACTTGACATAAGAAGAAAGCAATCACCTCTCTCATCAGCCAGGAAAAAATAAGATGATACAACAGTCTTCCATGTTTAACCAAAAAATCTTGCTCATGTCATGCACTGGTTAATGAGTAATTACAGATTCCAACTATTGGTTCAAAATATCATATACAGCTACGACATCCAGGGCATCAGACAATGCAATCGATGTACATTTCTCCTCCCAAACCAAGAGAAAGGACACAAAAAAGAAGTCCCAAGCCATGTTTGGATCGGATACACAGGAAGAATATGATACAATAACACAACTAGTGACGAAATTCACCGTGTTCTTAGAAAATCGCAAAAGTGGCTTGCATACGCAAATCTATGCTTTCTTCTTTTCTTTCAAATAGAAGTAGTTCCTTTGGAACTCCAGAACTGCCCAAACCAAATGCTGGAAACCAATCTCTGGCCAAAGCACAGAAGGAGAGTACAAGAGGCAATATGCACTTTGCCACAAAAGAAAATTGCTTAAGCGGGTCTCGCCAGAAGCACGAATTATTATATCAGGATCAGGCACAACTGCCATATACATATGTTTCTCAATATCAGTTACACCAATGTAATGCTCTCCCTCCTCTCTTCTATTGCCATCAAGTTCTATTAAACCATAACCAGCACCACTTGCATTCAGTTCCCTAATCTCATCCCATTTTTCCTGGCAAGATTCTTGAACTGCGTGCACAATCTCATCTGTGGAAGTATAGGCAATACAAATTGATAGTACTGCTCTGGAATTACTGGCAGTGGCAACCATAGCCTTCTCAGCTGCCAATCTGACTGGTTTGCTCAACAATTTAAGGTTTCCTATAAAATAAACCCTAATACCATAATGGTTCACTATGCTCTCCTCTTTAATTAGCCCTTCAATCTTCTCTTGCATCAACTCCATCAGAGATTGAACTTCTTCAGGGCGTCTTTTAAAATTATCAATGCTGAAGGCATAAACTGTTACGCATTTGACACCCAGCTCATAGCAGTATCTTAGCATTGCCATGAGAGCCAAAAACCCGACCCTGTGGCCAGCCCCTTCCATCAAATTCTTCCTCTTACAATATCTTCGGTTGCCATCCATGATGAAGGCTATGTGGTTAGGAATTGGAGCCGTTGAAAGGATAGAAATAATGCATCTTCTGAGGAAACTGCCAAAACTCCCAAACCTCTGGGTTTCATGGCTACTGCTCCCTTTATCCATATCAAAACTCTAAAGAGTGATAATTACTGGAGTATTATGACCTGTTCATTACAAGGAAAACTTAAATGCAAGTTATTGGAAAAAGCCAAACAAAGTTAAGTAATTAAGTACGTCATTTAAAACCAAATGCAAGATAAAGATACTCCTTCTGTCCTAATTTTGAGAAACTTTCATCTTAGCTAATTCTTAGGATGAAATCTGAACGAGTAAGAGATGGATTACAAGTAGTGTTTGAAAAGTCAAGTACCTTATAATTCAAACAAGTATTTGAATAAATCTTATCCAGAAATTTCAAAAAATTAAGTCAAAAGGATTCAACATTTGGAACGGAGGTAGTATAAGAGAAGGAACCATGACATAGCACACAATTTGTATCAACTTTTCAAAAGTAAATAAATAGACAGATAGAGTTTCAAGTCAGCAGACGAGCACTAATGGCAGTGCATATCAACTCAAATAGTCTGTTACTCAACTGTTTAATAGATAGCGATGCATATCAAGTTTCACCAAGTTTTTTCTAGAAACATATGCAATTTTGCAAGCTTATAAGCTTATTAATCCACATGGTTATGTTGCTGAGACAAGACAGAAACCTCAAAGTCTTACACATATCTATTTTCTGTTGGAAAATCTCAGATATATGGCTCTCCAACAAGATTCAATATATACTTGGAAATTCAACGTCCAAACGTTAGTTTGTAACATTTTGATATCGTCTTCGAATAAACAGAAAATACTTTTACTTCTCCTTTTTTGATCTTGTTATGCTAGCAGAAAAAGATTCAGGATTCTATATAAAGGAGAACTAAAGAGACGTGAGAAGGAGAAAATTTAAAAAGTCTCTCTTAACCGTAAGTCATTGGCTTCAAGGTAATTTCTATATCCCACATAAGATTTATCAGATGCTTCATAGCATAACTTTTTCTTAATGTTCTCATGGATTTTAATACTCGAATGCTGGCTATTTTTGTCCAAGGGCTTGTATGATGAGCTGAGCCATGCTTCACTGGCTTGTGCAGGCTAGAACTTACCATCCAAGACCAAGATTTGAGCTATAAGCCTACACATAGCTTATCTTGTATGTCTATTACGGGGGAATATGAGAGGAAAGAGCAGCAAACCCCAATTGCCAACCCCAAAAACCCATCCCATTCAAATTCGTAGACAATTTCTCAAATAAGGTTCTCCTTACTGAATGGCAAAGGAGAGAAAAGGAGGCGTGGGGGGGTTAGTGTGTAGGGAGGGCGTGAGTAATTCATAGACAACTGCTTCATGTGTGTAAGCCATTGCAATAATCAGTGCTTAACATAAACCTCCTTACATTTCATAGTCTTCTTCCCCTTTTACTTTTAGCAAGTTTCTAGTATTGAACTCTAACATCGGGAATTAATTTGAACTCGAATAAAGTACATCACTGAATTTCATCATAGGCTTCCCACTGGTTCCTAACTTCGGACCCCTTTGACTTGTTGCTAATTCCTATGATAGAACTTTCGGAAGATTGCTTGAACTCAAGTATCAAATACTAGTAAATACAAAGATCAAATAGTATTGAACATGTAAGAGATTACTGTAAACCACATTAAAGAAGAAAGGGAAGAACCAACATCGACATAAAATCCAAGAAAGAGCACTTAATATATAAAAGTACTTGAAGTTTTGTGGATTACAACTAAAATCAAACAAAATGTTTGAAAAGTCGAAACAAGAAAGCAAGATCCAATCATATACCGTATTACTAAAAAAACCCGAGTTTAACACTGAAACCCAATGGTCTAAGCAAGCAACGGAGACCCAAGAAGGTATACATACATATGCTGTCACGTATCCATGAACTTACAACGTATTCATAAAAAGATTTAGTTCTTGATAGGTGCATAGATTGTTTGTGCATAAAATCGTTGTATCATAAACAACAAACATGAAAATTAATGGTGGGAGTTAATTCAAATTTCGCGTACCTGCGAACGTTTGATTATGTGTTCAAGATATCTGCCGATTTATAATACAAATTTGAGCCCGCGCTGCGCTCCTTGGTTCACCACACGAGGGGGAGAGGAGAGCGATGATTGCGCAGGTTGAGTCAGCGTCTGATGTCGCATCTGTAGCAATTGTTCGCGGTGCAATTGTTTGATCCAAACTTACTCGTGACTTGTATGCTTAGTAGTAATAATAACATAATTAGTGGTAATATCAGAAATAGTATTTTTACTTTTTTGTATAGTTTTTATTATTTTTCATCTTCAAACATAAACGTTAATTATAATCGTTAGTTCCTTAGCAACCAATAAAGAAGTGAAAGAATGTATAAAATGCAAGAAATAGTCTCTGCTGAATAATTGTAATGATAGTAATAACAATTACAATAAGTGGAAATTTGTAGGAATGAAGGTCACCAACAAAGAATAAAGTATATAAAAATTTGATAAAAATAAATGAGAGATTATTTGCATGATTTATATTGAAATAGAAGGTGGGGGTTAGATTCGTCAGAGAGAAAAACTGTAGGAGAATATTTAGCCTGTCCGAAAAAATAGAAGAAATTTAAAATTATAAAGGGAGAGACATAATTTGAAATTAAGAGAGAGGATGAGAAAGAAGTTGTCTTGACAAGATCTTAGAAATTAATAGAAGTAATAAAATTTGTAAGTGACACATGTTCACATGAAAGAAAAAGAAATTTGAAATCCATTTGATTGGTTGAATTTCAAATAGCAAAATGATACACATGTAAGTAAGAAAGAAAACTTCATCATGCAATGCGTGACTACTATATCCTATACACTACTCGTTAATGGCTCACCCTCCAGAAGAATTCGACCCCTTCGTGGTATTAGACAAGGCAACCCTCTTTCACTTTATCTTTTTGTTCTTTGTTCAGAAGTCCTCCAATTGCTTTCATCAAAACAGAATCTTTTCAAGGTCTAAAAGGCATTCGATCTTGCGCCTTCGCCATTTAACTCCCTTATGCGATGAAATGATTAAGTTGTTACTGGATCTCTACTGCAACACCTCTGGTGAAGCTACACAACTCTAAATCCTCACTTTTTTGGAGCCCTAACTCGTTAGTAGACCTAAAACTCTTTGCCTCCCGGTGTTTCAACATAAACCAAGATTCTTCTTTTGGCACCTACCTGGGTACCTTTCTTGACATTGTCACCAACCGTAAGATTTATTTTGAATCCCTCATTTTTAAAGTCCAATCCCGTCGTGCCGGTTGGAAAGGAATTCTTTTAAACAAAGCTGGACGGACCACTCTTATCTCATCTGTCTTAAGTAACTTTCTCATCTACCACATGCAAGCCTTCCGCTTTCCGGTTTATGTTTGCACCAAATATATTTGTATGTATATATGTATGTATATGTCTTAAGACATATATTTGTATGTCTTAAGAGAATAAGGATTTGTCACGGTGTCCAGTATGTGATCATTTAAGGTACAAACCGGACAAAGGGAAGAAGAAAAACATTGCATAGAAGATATTACGATATTTTTCGGTCACACCACGACTTCAGAGAATGTACTACTCCTCGAATATGGCTGAACATATGAGGGCTCACCCCGAGACTCGTAGCAACGATGCCGATGTGCTGACACACCCAGCTGATGGAAAGGCGAGGAAGGAGTTTGACCGCCAGCATCCAGTCTTTGCTCAGGAAGTTCAGAATGTTAGACTTGGTCTGGTAACCGATGGGTTCAACCCTTTCGGTCAGTCTACCACGCCTTACTCCTATTGGCCTGATATTATTGTCCCGTACAACTTTCCACCAGGCATGTGCATGAAGAAGCCGTACATGTTCTTGTCATTGCTTAGCTGCGTGTGACCTTAAATCCGGGGGCTTTGTCTCCGACTCTCCCCTCTTTCCCATGTTTTTTCGCCCTATCCCGTCTCTAACGTGATTTGTGCGCAGTGAAATTCAAAAGGAGAATACTGAGGTGACTGTTGTCGCTTCATGGATGAGACAACATCTCAAATACTTGAAATGGGGGGATATCTGAGCGCTCATCACGCCTCCTAATCACCTTTCGTTGGTAGGGAGGAATGATGCGAGGTAAGCCTGACCTTGTCAACTTCAGGCATTAGCAATGTCGGGTCGGGTTCTTGTTAAGTATATGAGTCCTCCAATGAGTTGCCTTTTACTTTTAGACTAGCACCGGCCTTTATTCCGCAAGTTGAATGTCGGAAATCTCCCTCACAGGATGCATATTCGATTACTAGTCGATGTCAGTCTAAGGTAAGAAATGGCTCGATTCAATAGCACTAGTAATTCCTCCAACATCATCCACCGCGAAAACCCCTTGCTTTTTCGTCAACAAGCAACCAGAACATTTCCTACTTAGCGAAAGGGGACTTTTTGGCTTTCGGTAGAGTGCAGCTGACCCCTAATGACTTAAAGCTCCTTTCTCCATACCTCTCCTTTGCTCGCGGGTTTACATCGGCAACAGGGGCAAACCTTTCGTTTCATCATAGTAAACTCCATGCTCCCGGCCGGTCCGCACAATCAGGCACTGTCCCTTGCTCGGTGCTAAGACCTTTGAAGATCATTGCCCACCCCTAATTCATTTGATTGCAAGGGCCTCCCTACTCCTGCCCCTAAGCGCAGACCCTTTAGAATGGGATTTTCTAAATTTGGATCGGTGATGAAGGATTTTTTCTTTTAGGTTTTCTGTCTGAAAGCAATGTTACAGCCTCTCCCTTAAGGGTAGGAGCGAAAGAAGCTCTTTACCGGCCATAGCCTAGCTGACTTAGGTACGTCTAGTATTTTTAAAAAACAAAACTGAAACCGCGCCATACAGATTAGCTATCCTTGCTATTGAGATACTAATGTAATTTCACAGCCTAAAAGGCTCAAATTTGAGAAACCCCCCTCTCCCTCCCCCCAACCAAAATTGTTGTAGCACTAACCTGAAAAAATCCCAATTCTTGGCTAGCTTTGATTATTTGCTGAACAATTTGAGCTCGACTGGGACCCGCTGCTTGTCCAAGATCAATAACTGGAATCTCCTTGCAAATCAAAAGAAAATTCCCGGGTCTCCTTTCCGGGGGCATAATATAATTTGCCGGCATGTATTCAACCCTATTAGACCAGCTTGAAACAAGGGAAGCCATCTTCTCCACAATCTGAGTAAAGGACAACTGTTTTGGTTGTGTGAGCAAAGGATAAATTTTGAGTGGTTTTATACTGTCTTGGTCCCTGTGGAGTACTCTTTGATTAGCTAACTTTATCGTAATAGACAAACAGGTACGTTAAAAGGGATTTGTGTAGACAACCAAATGTTCAAGTCAACTGTTAGATAAGAATAAGGAAATCTGCCTATGTTTTCACGAAATTAGATTCCATAAGTTGGCCCAGTAAAGCTATAAACAGTAACTTCTGTAATTGGCGTTCAGCATGGAACATTGATCCTAACGTGTTGCTTCTATCATATGGAATGTGCTAAAGAGATGGAGTTGAGAGATGAGCTGTTCACTCTTGTAAGAACTTAAGCCACAATTTAGGAAGTTGATGCCAATCGGCCTGGGCATGGACGGATCAAATAAACTGCTCAATGGAATCTCCCATACAATAGATGATTGAGTCCTTACCGTGCATATCTGATCAGCTCAAAGCTAATCCCTAAGTTTAGAATAACATAAACTTTCATTGCTCATCATGTGCATGTGCAAACGCATTATAAAAATACTTCAATTTCATAGTTCAGTTCGATGATAATACGTACCTATCTGACCTCATACGTCTACCTTAATAAAGTCATGAACTGTTGGAGTTTTCAAAATAAATGCATCTTTTGGGTTTTTTGGGTTTCCTCTTTATAGGAAGAAGATGAATAATATCGTGCGAGCTTGGATCCCACATAGAAGAGATAGAAAAATAAATAGATATATAAGCGAATTTTTACGAGTAAATTTACTTTACGGTATATGCTACGGTGTGGCGCAGTATGGTGTGAGTGCGAGACATGATCTCACACATCACGTGCCCACGAGCATGTAATAGCCTATGAGACGCTTTGGCAGTGTACTTTGCACATACAAATAGGACGTGTTATATTTGGGCTAGGAAATGATGAGTGTAATTGAAGGGGTCTAACCCCCTAGACCGCTCTGACTTTTTAAATAGGCATCCCATATGTTATTACCAATAAATTTTGTACACAATGACTTGAAAACATCTCAGGTTTTGGGTTCCATCTTCCTTAGTGCATCCTTTAGGCAAATATGATCTATAGATTGGCTTCATCGTGTCATGTGACAAATTCATCAGCAATCCAAGTGCTTACCCGAAGTGATGGGGATGGATATTGTCTTAATAAAAGCATTTATAAGACGTGCCTTAAAGCGTTTTTAAAGCAGCGTTTGATAATCATTTCATCAGTAGCAGACTTTTCAGGCGACATGGACTACCCTTTCAACCAATAAACCATACCATTGGATATTCTCCTTTAGGTCCCGATACTCTTGATCCTGGTTCGCGTCATATATCGTTTCAAAAGAAATGGACAATAGAAAGATTGGTTTACAATTTTTCTCTGTCTTGGTTCTCCAATGAAAAGAAAAATCCTAAACAAACCAATTTGAAAATTGCAGATTGAATGTTAAAAAATACGCCCTAAGATGCTAAAAAGGTTGGTTATCGATCATCCGTTAGGTGTGTACTAGGTTTGTAGTTAAATACCATGGGTTCTAATAATCTTCACGCTCTAGGTTAGGTATGCGTATTCCGGCAATGCATTGTTGGGAATAATAGTATACCTTGTGTATATTTGTGCAGAAATTAATTAAGTACGAAAATACTGAAATGTAGTTTACTAAACAGAACAAACAGTATTAGCAAGAACAATTAAAATTAACTCACAGCAAAATAAGACAAACAGCAATGGAGAACCGAGGCGTGAATTTGATTCACTATCCTTAAGACTTATTTGTCCCGCAACGGTGCTGACGGTTCTTGACGACAGTCTCCCCGGATACAACGGTAATACGTCTGAAATAGGAGCACTCTAAATCGCAGACCCGGAGAACCAAAACAATGGCACAGAACTCTTTCGGACACAGAAAATTCAGAGATAGACAGAATATTACAGAAAAATAGTTTCGGGATTTAGTTCTATATTTAACTTCTGTAACTTACTCTTTTTTATACACAGTGTATTCACTGGGGGGTGCAACTCTTCACAGAAAAAACTGCTAGCTGGAAAGGTCACAACTTTCGGAAAAGAAAATAAATAAATAAATAATATTTATTTAAATGTTTTTGTCCCAAGAAGAATAAAGCCTGATGGGCCCAAGCCCAAGCCACGGACCGGGACGGGGCTGGGCGGGTGGCGCGCGTGTGTGGTGGACCTTGGGTCAACCTAAATCCTTCCTCCTTACAAAACATGGGTAGCCCCAAGGGGCCCAACCCTTAGCTCAAGGTTAAGCCTTATAAGAAGATAACTTGGCTTTATCTCTTTAATGTGGGATACTCCTTTCCCTTCAAGGTGAACAACCAACTTTAACTTTAATTTTCTCATTCACCTCTCATTTGTTTTAAACATGTGAATATACCATGATCATTTATTCCAATAGAAGATCATGAATCAATTTTTTCCTAACCAAAATATGGTTTGGAACCAATTTGAAAATTGAGTCAAAGTTGCTTCTCTACAATGGGTTTAAAACCCAATTCCAACAATCCCCCACATGAATAGAAAATTAACTGGACTCTATACACAAAGAAACACTGACACAAGAAAGAGTTCTTTAGAACGACACTGCATCGAGATAGGTAGCCAATGGCCTTGAACCTTCCCTCGTGAGAACTATCGGATTTACTGGTTAACTAGTGAACGTGATATCTTGAACTGTTCAACCTTTAGTGTAAACCAAGACAATAGAACTTCACATAGTATCGCTCAAATATTGTTTTGAGATTCTCATTGTTGTGTTCATTTTGGCCCTGAACAACTCCTGGTTTTTATGAGTACTCTTAGAGAATTCAGCCTTACAATTCTCATAGAAGCGGCCCACTTCTTACTCACATAGGTGACTTCTTATTAAGAGGTTCCTACTGCACCCCCACTTGGATTTTCAAGATATAAGAGTCATTAAAAGCATAGCTTAACCTAACCTTTTGTAGGTGTCACTGTCTTCTCATCATATGAATGGATATGAGGGTTTGAACCCCCCACAGTGCTCTGTCTGAGTCGCATTTACATAATTTGGTTTTCCCTTTGAACCTAGATCTTGGGATCTCCAGTCAGCTAGGTAGGGTTTCCATTATGGCAGCTCTTTAGTTCATAGGCTTGAGACCCATTCCCCTCGATGATGTATTTACTTTCTCTCTAGTTAAAGCTTTCGTTAACGGATCCACGATATTATCCTTTGACTTCACGTAGTCAATAGAGATAATTCCACTAAAAAGTAATTCTTTAACCGTATTATGTCTGCGACGTATGTGTCTAGACTTGTCGTTATACATACTGCTTTGTGCTCTTCCAATTGCAGATTGACTATCACAATGTATGCAAATTGGTGGCACAGGTTTATGCCAATTTGGAATATCCTCCAAGAAATTACGAAGCCACTCCGCTTCTTCTCCTGCTTTATCTAAAACAATGAATTTAGATTCCATAGTGAATCTAGCAATACATGTCTGTTTAGAGAATTTTCAAGAAATAGCTGCTCCTCCTAATGTAAACACATATCCACTTGTGGATTTTGTTTCATTAGAATCTGATATCCAGTTGGCATCACTGTATCCTTCTAATACAGCTGGATATCTTGAATAATGCAGACTAAAGTTTACGGTATATTTTAAGTACCTTAAGACTCTTACAATAACCATCTAGTGATTCTTCCCCGGATTGCTAGTATATCTGCTCAACTTACTGACAACATATGCTATATCGGGTCTCGTGCAATTCATGATATACATTAAGCTACCAATTATACGTGAATACTCTAATTGAGATATTCCTTCACCAGTATTCTTTGTTAGATGTAAATTTACATCTAGTGGTGTCTTAACTGGACTATCATTGTAACTTTTAAATTTGTCTAGCACTTTCTCAATATAGTGAGATTGTGACAAGACTAGTCCATTTGATATTTTGGTAATTTTCATACCAAGTATAACATCAGCCACACCCATATCTTTCATCTTAAACTTACCGGTCAACATTTTCTTTGTAGCCTTAATGAATTCATTATTGCTCCCGATAATGAGCATGTCATCCACATAAAGGCAAACAATGACATATCCTTTTTCCGTGCCTTTAACATAGACACATTTATCATATTCGTTGATTCTAAAGTCATTTTCAATCATGACTTTATCAAACTTTTCATGCCATTGTTTTGGAGCCTGTTTTAGTCCATAAAGTGACTTGACAAGCTTGCACACCTTCCTCTTATGATTAGGAGCTACAAACCCCTCGGGTTGCTCTATATAGATCTTTTCATTTAGGAAGGTTGTTTTCACATCCATTTGGTGTATCTCAAGATTATTAATAGCTGCAATAGCTATCAATATTCGAATGGATGTTATTCTTGTAACTGGTGAATATGTATCGAAATAATCAAGTCCTTCCTTTTGTCTATATCCCTTGACAACCAATCGGGCCTTGTATTTTTCGATCGTTCCATCGGCTTTCATCTTTCTCTTGAAAATACATTTACACCCTAATGGTTTATTTCTAGGAGGAAGATCCACCAGTTCCCACGTATGATTTTGCATGATGGATTCAATTTCACTGTTAACAGCTTCTTTCCAATGAGGAGCTTCGGGACTCGACATTGCTTCATTGTAAGTATGAGGCTCATTTTCTAATAAAAATGTTAAAAAATCAGGACCAAATGATGTAGATGTTCTAGCTCTCTTGCTATGTCTTGGCTCATCTTCCTCTTGTGAGGGATCTTGGTCCATATTAGTTCTTTTTAAAGAGCTCCGTTCTTGTGCAACTTTATAAGGAAACACATCTTTGAAGAAATGTGCATTCCTTGTTTCCATTATGGTGTTGACGTGTATATCGTCAACTTCAGATTTATGCACTAAGAATCGATATGTCGAGCTATGGCTTGCATATCCAATGAAAATTCCATCAACCATTTTAGGTCCTATTTTGACCATTTTAGGTGGTGGGATAGCTACCTTTGCTAGACATTCCCACACTTTAAGATATTTGAAGGAAGGAGGACGATCTTTCCATAGCTCATAAGGTGTCTTTTGCAGCTTCTTGTGAGGTATCTTATTAAGTATATGATTTGCGGTTAAGACCACTTCCCCCCACAAGTTATCCGGTAGTCCAGAATTTATCAACAAAGCATTCATCATTTCCTTCAAGGTACGATTTTTCCGCTCAGCAATTCCATTTGACTGAGGTGCATACAGTGCCGTGGTTTCATGAATGATACCGTGATCGGCACAAAATTTTGCAAGAGGGAAAACATATTCTCCACCTCTATCACTTCTTAGTACTTTGACTTTCTTGTTAAGTTAATTTTCAACCTCAATTTTGTATTGCATAAATGCTTCCAAGGCTTCCTCCTTACTTCTAAGCAAATATACATAACAAAATCTCGTACAATCATCAATAAAAGTAATAAAATACTTTTTTTCTCCTCTAGATTGTACCACCTTAAGTCACATATGTTACTATGAATTAGACTTAAAGGTTCCGTACTTCTTTCAATTGACTTGAAAGACGTTCTTGCCATTTTAGCTTCAACACAAATTTCACATGCATTATATGACTCAAAATTCATTTTAGGCAAAAATCCATTTTTCACTAACTTTTGTAAGGAGCTATAGTTCACATGACCTAATCTACGATGCCATAAATTAGGAGATTCCAACAAGTAAGCAGAAGAAATAGTTTTATTAATATCGGAATTAGGTATAGCTTTAGGCACGATGGTCATTACATTTAACTTAAAAAGACCATCACATAAGTACCCTTTTCCTACAAACATCCCACCTTTAGTGAGTACAAATTTATCACTCTCAAACACTAGCTTGAAACCATTCTTACTCAACAATGAGCCTGACACTAGATTCTTCCGAATGTCTAGCACATGAAGCACATTGTTGAGACTCAATTCCTTGCCGGATGTCATTTTTAAGACCACCTTGCCCATTCCTAGCACCTTTGAAGAAGAAGAGTTTCCCATGAACAGATTCTCGTTGTTGGCGCTCTCATATGTAGTAAACATACTTCGCTCGAAGCACACATGTCGAGTAGCGCCCGTGTCTACGCACCACTGTTTGGGATTTTCAACCAAGTTGACTTCAGATACCACCGCAGATAAATTCAAATCTGTCACGTCCTCGGTGATTTTGGTAACTTCAGTCACGTTGGCTTGAGAATTCTTTTCTTTCTTAAAGTTTCCTTTGTTTTTGCGACAATCCTTAGCACGATGGCTAGCTTTGCCGCACACATAGCAGTTCCCTTTGAACTTCTTCTTCTCACCACCTTTGAAATTTGAGCTGCTTGCTCCTCTTGGACCATCGAAATTGGAAATTTTCTTCCTCTTTGATGGACCTTGCTCGACCACATTTGCCTTGGCCTCTTGATGATAATTACCGGCCTTCTTCTTGGACTGGCGATTATCTTCCTCGATCCTCAATCTCACAATCAAATCCTCGAGCTTCGTCTCCTTGCGTTTATACTTCAAATAGTTCTTGAAATCTTTCCAAGTGGGTGGCAATTTTTCAATCAAAACAGCCACTTGAAAGGACTCTCCAAGTACCATTCCTTCCGCATGAATATCATGCAAAATTAGCTGAAACTCTTGGACTTGACTGATCACAGTCTTGGAATCCACCATCTTGAAATCAAGGAATTTATCGACTACAAATTTCTTTGAGCCGGCATCTTCCGTTTTATATTTCCTTTCCAAAGATTCCCACAATGCTTTCGCATTGACCAGTGGACTATATATGTTATACAACGTATTGTCCAATCCATTGAGGATGTAGTTCTTACACAAGAAATCTGAATGCTTCCAAGCATCCACGGCAGCCACTGTTTGCCGGTCAGGATTTTCACCAAGATCTGGTGCATCCTCTTGCAAGAACCTGCCCAAATTCAAGGTGGTAAGAACAACATTTTCTGTTGCCATCTCTTAAAATCTTTTCCGTTGAACTTTTTCGGTCTTTCACCAAGTCCAACGGAACCATGAGCAGATGCCACATAAGGCGTCGCATACACAGTCCCACCACTGTGCTGCACGTTGGGATTAACCGGTCCACTTTCCGGATTGGTTTCACTAGTAGCCATTGTTATATCTATAAACAGAATATAACAACAATTAATAAGCAGTCCAGTATAAAAACAAAAGTATAAAACAGAGTCTAGTATCACTAAAATTAAATTCAGAAACTGAAAATAATTTTAGTATATGCTTGACAGAATCAAATATGAAAACGAAATTGAAAACACTGTTTTGGAAATACTGTTTCTACACATGCAACACAAAGTGCGGAATACTGTCTTAAGATTGTTGGGAATAATAGTATACCTTGTGTATATTTGTGCAGAAATCAACTAAGTACGAAAATACTGAAATGTAGTTTACTAAATAGAACAAACAGTATTAGCAAGAACAATTAATATTAACTCACAGCAAAATCAGACAAACAGCAATGAAGAACCGATGCGTGAATTTGATTTGCTGTCCTTAAGACTTATTCGTCCTGCAACGGTACTGACGGTTCTTGACAACAGTCTCCCCGGATAAAACAGCAATACGTCTGAAATAGAAGCACTCCAAATCGCAGACCCGGCGAACCAAAACAATGGCACAAAACTCTTTTGGACACAGGAAATTCGGAGACTGACGGAATATTACAGAAAAATAGTTTCGGGATTCAGTTCTATATTTAACTTCTGTAACTGACTCGTTTTTATACACAGTGTATTCACTGGGGGTGCAACTCTTCACAGAAAAAACTGCTAGCTGGAAATGTCACAATTTTTGGAAAAGAAAATAAATAAATAAATAAATTTTATTTAAATATTTTTGTCCCAAAAAGAATAAAGTTTGATGGGCCCAAGCACAAGCCACGGACTGGGACGGGTGGTGCGCGTGTGTGGTGGACCTTGGGTCAACCTAGGTCCTTCATCCTTACAAAACATGGGTACCCCCAAGGGGCCCAACCCTTAGCTCAAGGCTAAGCCTTATATAGAGATAACTTGGCTTTATCTCTTCAATGTGGGATACTCTTTTCCCTTCAAGGTGAACCATCAACTTTAACTTTAATTTTCTCATTCACCTCTCATTTGCTTTAAACATGTGAATATACCATGATCATCTCTTCTAATAGAGGATCATGAATCAATTTGTTTCTAACCAAAATATGGTTTGGAATCAATTTGAAAATTGAGTCAAAGTTGCTTCTCTACGATGGGTTTAAAACCCAATTCCAACATGCATCACATCAGAATTGTGCCATCGGACATGCATCATCGCTAAGAGTCCTCAAGTTGAATTACGTTGTCCCTAATCTCCATTGAAAGTTGAGTAAACAACGACTATAATATAAGAATTCACGTGTCATTTTGCATATCGTGTTAATGTAAATTTTGAGGAATCAATTGGTAGGGAGAAGTGGGTGTGTAACACCTTCTGGATTCTTAACCAGATCCACCACGTCCTCAAACCAAAATCTTTTCTACCTCTGCATTAGTCTGGGTCCTTTTTTTTTTTTTTTTTTTCAGGGACCGGCCTAAAATAAGGTCACAATCCTGACCGAACTGGAGCCTGGAACAATCATTAGCCTGACTCACTTAGCTTACCCAGAGTTATCAGCCAAGTTAAGGCAGCGCGCCACCCAAATCATCGCAACATCAAACTTCCCTTATCTCTTCGTATCGGGAAGCAGCAGGGACGCCGACTTACGTCGCAGGAAGTTTCTCCTTCATACAGAACAAGATCGTGGGCACTCTCAAAAAGTTTGGATAAATAAAAAAAAAGAATCTTTCGACTGCATTGACACTAATCTTCTTAGACGTTGTTGTTATAAGAAGTCAACATGAAACAGAAGTTTATTGTCACTATTAGCAGAAACCTGACATCTTGTTATCTGTTAGTGTTTGGAAAAATGACGGTCGCTGTAATCGATTCTAGGTATATTGTAAGTGATAATCCCTATAAAGTTACGCCTACATAGGTTATGGCTATCCAAGGATTTAGATATTCAAATCGAAGGTTCGTACAGTAAAACGTACTAGAACTATTTTTCTTGTTAGTCATGAAATTTTTAGCACATTATCAAAAATCTCACCTGAGAAGTTCCAACAGCTTTGCCAAACAAAGAATAAGAGAAAAAACTAACTGGCATAATCTCATTTTAATGTTTACCAACATTTGCAAAACATAGAAGGTATCGTTTAGACTTTTCCGAATGACAAATGAGATTGATATGTGATACAGTATCAACCTTTTAGGCATTCCCTTACCATTTATTCTAAACATGTTGAACAAACAAGCACCACACGTAGTGCACCAGAAAAAAGAGTGTTGATGCCAAACGAAGTCCCATGCCATTTGAATCCGGTGCATAGCAAACCAAGAAACATTATTAGATTATTACAAATCCAGCTGTCCATTATTAGGAGTAGACATATTTATGGCAAACTGCTTTCCAGATTTGATTCTTGCTGGCATCTTCAAGCTTGGAGCTCATAGGGCGTTAGTGCTGTTCCAACGCGAGGGGCCTTGGTGCCAACGTAGGACATGAAACTATCAAGAAAGTCTTTGTATATGAGGTCTCTAAATTGAGGGGGATTGCATGCACTAACGACCGCTTTTGCAGGTTTGATTACAGAAGCACGGGAAGGGCTTAAGAATGTGGCAATGGATGTCCTAGCATCAGTCGAGCTCAACACTGCGCGATGTTCAGCACCCTTCAGCTTTCCATTACTGATGACCTACATACAAAGAAGCTGTCATGTAAATTTCATGCACAAAATCGGCAAGGAATCTTAGGAAAGTAAGAGTAATACAGAGCTCAAAATTGAGGACAGCTGTCTAAGTACTTTATTGAATACTCCATGAGTGAGGATAAATATACAGCACGATACGATTCTGTATTTGACGTAATGAAAATAAAAAGTTTCTTTGAAGGGACAAAAAGAGTATGTCAAATATTTCAGCTAGGTAATATCTCTTGGTCACTCTAGAAAAGGGGAGCACTTGTAGGGTTTTGGATGATTGAAAAACAGTTGTTCTGACGGACTTGCTATTCATTCTAGTCAACGATCTAAGTCCGTGCAGCCAACTGCAACACTTTTGGATAGATTCCTGTTTCAACTTCCAATTGCCGCATGACTTGCCCTTATATGATGGTGATACTAGGATGCAAAGCTTGTTCCACGTAGGTGTTTCTCTAAAACTTTGTTAAATGATAGCTCAATGATGACAGCCACTTTTAAAATAATTAAAGGCGATGAGCAGCGTCTTGTCTCGGGACTTCTGTAAATAAAGTTCAGATCTGAGGAGCGAGCATCACTCGATGACAAAAGATTAGAGATGTACCTGCATTTGGTGGCACATGTTGACAGCAAATGCATTGGGAAGAGCTTCAACACCAAGCCATTGACCATCCTTACAAATCTGAAGCCCATAAACCTCTTGCTGAAGTATTGTTATGAGGTTGGGGTCAAAATGTCCAGGTATTCCCATTGCTAAACTCGGGTCGGGGCACCGAGGATAATGATTAATAGCCATTCCCAGCTCCTTGCCGAGCTCATCTATAAAGTACCCCTCTTCAAGTCCCAATCCTTCACCAATCAGATCCAAAAGCCTCATGCCCATCTTCTTCACTTCCATAGAATATGCGGCAACCACTTCCCTGCAAATTGGAGTTCCTCCTCTTGTTTAGACTTTATAACATTCAAGTGCACTTACAAAGTTGAACTTTGAAATCGCATCATACATATTGGATGGTGTAAGTTGATAAAAAAAATCTTCACCCTCCATAAAGAGGGAAATATTCTAAACTTTCATGCGATCGCCTAGAGTTATAGCTCGGAGTTCCTTGGCCAAGATAGGTGGAAACTAGAAGAAATTTATTATGCAAAGGTCTATAATGAAAATATTTGAACTTATTCTCTTTTGGTCTAGATGATCCAAATCATTACTTAAAATTGTCTTAAGGAGGGAGATTCACCTGAGCTACCATGAAATGCCTAAAGCTAATCTGGAAAATTAAGTTGAAAGTTGAAATTGAACCTAATTAAGATACAAGGGAAAACTGATGAAAATTTGAATGCAACCAACTTCAAAATGGGAGCTCAAAATTATCAGGTAGAAGGAGTAGCCTTCCAACTTTTTGAGAAATCACATGAATCTAGCTTATTGGAAAGGCAAAGTTCACCGATATCTAGCTGGCTTTTCAGGCCAAGATGTCATGTGTTCCTCTATTGGAAGCACAGGGTGTCTTAATGTATCCCTCCAGTAATGAACCTCTTCCGTTGCATATTTTGAACCACTTGTGTAGAGTTTGCAGCTCTTTGTGGTGTCATCGGAGCAAAGGCTAGCCTTGTCCTCAGCAGGCATGTCAAAGAACTCCTTGTATAAACTCATTGTGTCTTGCATCATCTCTTCTGATACTCCATGATTGATTACCTGTACGTTTATTAATAAGGGAATTTACCATGGTCAGCATTCGTGCTGAAAGACTTGCAAAAAAGCTGTATACTCCACCCCCGCGAACCAAAAAAACGCAACAAAAGACGATGTAGCATATACCTGAAAAAATCCATATTCCTGGCCAGCTTTTATAATTTGTTGAACTATGTGAGCTCGACCAGGACCCGCTGCTTGTGCAAGATCAATCACCGGGATGTCTTTACAGATCGAAACGAAATTCCCGGGTCTTCTTTCCGGTGGCATGACATATATATCAGGCATGTGCTCAACCTTACTAGACCAACTTGAAACAAGGGAAGCCATAACCTCAATCTTCCAAGTAGTATTAAAACAGTTCTGATTGTGTGAGTGATCAATAAATCTAAGGGGGGTTTATAGTGTCTTGGCCCTTTTGGAAGATACCTTAATTACCAGCCGGCTTTGTAGCACTCGACAAGTAAATACGTTAAACAGGACTTGTGACAACAAAAAAAGGCAACCGGCTGAGAATCTAAAGAAAGTAACAAGCACAGATGAAATCAGATTTTAGTAAAAATTGAGGAATTTCACCTAGGTTTTAACGTAATTAGATTCCATATATTGAGCCAGAGAAAACTAGAAATAGTAACCGATGAATTTGCCGTTCAGCATGGTATAATTGCAAAGAAATTAAATTTACAAAACTTGAATCCTAACATGAAGCCATCACTTTATGGCTCTCCCTTCTTGATGCTAACCGGCTTGGGCATGGACAGACCTAAGGCGTTTAAATTTAGCTCATGTACTTCTATAGGCTTGGTTTGGATTCGAGTCAGGGGGAATAATTGATACATCCAAGCTCAAACTTTGCAAAGTTTTCTCATTGTCATCTCTCGCTTAAATGATAGGAATTGAAATTCTTTCGCTCCAGCTTTTGGAGCAACTTGCTCCCGCCCTCGTACAAAAATTCTTCGATAAGAATATTCAGTTGCATTTTTGGCAGCATTTTGAACAGGTGGTGGTTTTTGTTTTTCGTAAAAGTTACTAACAAAATATTAAATGAGTTTTAAAAGTCCAACCCAACCCTAGATAATCCACTACTACGCTTGCTCAACCTAACCATTTGGTAATTAAGTGGATTGGGTAGGGTAAAAGCTCACATCTTCTTAGATTGGATTGGTTAAACCTAAAAAAAATCTAAATTAGGTTGCGGGCGCCCTACCACTAAGGCACAAGAGATATCCCCTAATTTTTTAAATTGGGTTAAAATTAGTTTTTGGAAGACGTGACACTTCTTTGGTATAGACGTTTCCATGAGGCACTTGACCCTCCCAAACCCGTCTAGCTCAACCCGACCCAGCCCTACCTTTTAAAATAAAGATTAGGTTGGGTTAGGGTCGAACCGATTAGAGTCCGGCTAGCCCTACTAGCTAGAATCAAATTAAATGTTAAAGATTTAATTAAGAAGAAAGATCATAATTCACTGTGACTGTGAACACACCAGACTAGAGAAAAATTGCTAAGATCTAAAATAATTTGATTCCAATTGACAAAAAAATATGATGAGAGGTTGGCATTAAATAATAAAATGAAAGACGTAAGATAGCCATACTGAATCACCACCAAAAAGGTAGATTTATGCCGCATGGAACAATTTAGAAGGTCTATTTTTTGGTGTGAAACTGTTGTCGCTAATCTTTAAAATATTTTTTCAAGTTTGTTCGATCTTGGATTGAACCGGTTCAAATTGCATTGGACTATTCACGTTGACCTCTTAATTTTGATTACCCACAAGGGCAAGTTTCTAAAACACGATATTATTTACCCTTTTGCCTTTGTTGTCAAAATTCATGAATAAAGAAACTATTCAAGGCCAGAGTGGGTTGCACTGGGTCTGTTCTATGGTTGGGTTTATCCAGGGCCAACCCTGATTCGGGTTGGGCCGGATCAACTTTTAAATTATCATATATATATATATATGTGTGAAAATTCAAGTAACCCAACACAACCCAACCCGACGTAACTCGACCAATGCACAACCCTAGTTTAGGTGAAGCAACTTAAAACTATGATGGCAACCAACAATAAGCAGCAGTGTGTTGGGACATTCTCTAGCCGCCGTTGCTTATGAAACGTCGCACCGCTTCGCAGCATTTTGTTGATGCGGCAGATTTTGAAGAGCCATTTCAGTGGCAATTCAGTACAAAGAGGTTCTGCCATTTTGCGGCAATAAAAGGCTAAAGAATGCATAAATTTCTGAATCACTCTTCTCCCATACAATCTCCTATCTTTAGACCAATTTTCAGTTTTAGCAACTTTGCAACATCACTAGTTATTCACGAGTTGATTTCATTTTGCAAAGGCAATCACCATACAGCGAAAAGTTATCCTGGGACATAATTCGCTTGACCAGATTTGCCCACCAAATTTCATCGTAACACGCTTTGAAGACTCATATCTTCTCGTTACTTCTAATTTTTTTACATCACCAAGAACACCTAGGACACGGGCTCATTCGCTCAACATATAGGATGCTCAGGCGGGAAAGTTTAAACTACAATCCCTCCCAAAATTGGAAATTTGAATGAGTCTTGCAAACTTATTGGGTCTATCATGTTAAGCATGGTAATTAATACTGTTGGACTCATTTTTTAATAACTTAAACTTTTAGAGTAGATAATAACTTAACAATGTCTGACTAAAGTTCAAGTCATCCCAAACTTCATAAAAGAACGTTATCAACTTCTCATTATGATGACTTCATAGTTCAGCTCCATGATACTATCTACCTTTATAATCTTATGTCTTCTCAACCAAAAGAAATTAAAACATTTGATCTATGAAGCACGGGTGCTTCAAAAGGGTAGGAGTATCGGGGTCGGGTGCGCATCAGACACGGGTGCGCCTCGGGTGCGCCTCGGGTGCGTATCGGGTGCGCACCCGTTAATTTCTATTTATTTTTTCATTTTCAGAAATTCGGGTGCGGCTCGGATACGGTTCGGGTGCGTATCCGACACTTCGGGGTTGAAAACATAATATCCAGAAGATAATTTCGGGGGTTGATACACAAAACTTAATTTATTTGGGGGTGAAAACATAAAATGAACAATACTTACCAAATTAGGGCACACGGATCTCTCGTCTGATAGAGAGAAGAGAGATCGCAGCCGCGACGTCCCTCGACACACCGGCGACCTCCCTCGACACCGGCGACCTCCCTCGACACCGGCGATCTCCCACGACACCCACCGAACAGCCGCGAGCACCCACGACACCGCCGAACAGCCGCGACCACCGAAAACCTCCCTCGACCTCCGGCGACCATCGGGGACCTTCGGCGACCAGCCACGACACCGCCGAACAGCCGCGACCACCCACGACACCGCCGAACAGCCGCGACCACCGAAAACCTCCCTCGACCTCCGGCGACCATCGGGGACCTTCGGCGACCACTCGCGACCACCCTACTCACCTCCGGCAGCTTTGCTTCGAAGGTATGTCTAATGTCTCCACTGTCTTCAATATTTTGTTCTTCACTGTCTTCAATATTTTTTTGAAGACTTGATTTCACACTGTCTTCAATATTTTTTTGTTCTTGATTTCTACTTTCTACTAAGACTTGAACAATGTGGAACGTGGAATGTTTTTGTGTAATTATAGTCTCAATTCTCAAATCAATTTGTTTTTTTGATTTTGCTGTGACAGTGTATTTTTTTACTTGGACTATTGTGACTGTTTTTTTATTTTATGATTAAGGTTTGAAGGCTTAAATTAAAGCCAAATATGTCAACAACTTCAGATAGTATTGCTACCCCTACGCATGGTCTTGGTGATGATGAGACAAAACCATTGTGGAAGTATGTGACTAGGCTCGAAAAGGATGGTAAAGGAGGTGGAAATGTGAGATGGCAGTGCAATCTATGTGGCAAGGCGTCTAATAGCTCGTACACTCGGGTTAGGTCTCATTTGTTGAAGATTAAAGGAACGGGAATTGAACCATGTAAAAAAGTGACACCTAATGAGATCAACCACATGCGAAAATTAGAGGATAACGTGCTTGAGAAAATAAAGCAAAGTGCTCCAAGGATTCCGCGTTTTCCACCAAGTAACTCTTTAGGTGGAACAAGCACATTTTTCCAAAGCGGTATTCCCCTTAAGAAGCGAAAGGGTGGTACAAGTGGAAGTGCCAGTGGAAGTGCTAGTGGAAGTCAAGAAGGAAGCAATCCAATCATGGATTGCTTTAATATTGCTAAAAGAGATCGCTTGCACTCCGAGATTGCTAGGATGTATTATTCCGGGGGTTTGCCATTTCACCTAGCTAGGAATCCATACTACGTGAGTTCGTATGCATTTGCCGCCTCTAACTCTCTTGTGGGTTATTTGCCTCCGGGTTACAACTTGTTAAGGACAACTCTTTTACAAAAGGAGAAGGCAAATATTCAAAATTTGTTACAACCTATTCGAACCACATGGAAGGAAAAGGGCGTGAGTTTTGTGAGTGATGGATGGAGTGACCCGCAAAGGAGGCCGATAATTAATTGCATGGCGGTAACGGAAGGTGGGCCTATGTTTCTTAAGGCTGTGGATTGTTCGGGGGAGGTTAAGGACAAATTTTTCATTGCCGCTTTGTTCAAGGAGGTGATCAATGACATGGGTCCCGAAAATGTTGTCCAAGTAATTACGGACAATGCTCCTAATTGCAAGGCGGCCGGGCAATTGATAGAAGCACAATTCCCTACTATATTTTGGACTCCTTGTGTGGTGGATACATTAAATCTTGCCTTGAAAAACATTTGTGCGGCAAAGAATGCGGATAACAATCAAATAACTTATGATGAATGCTCTTGGATCACGGAAGTTTATGGCGATGTAATGCAAATCAAGAATTTCATCATGAACCATTCCATGAGTTTAGCCATCTTTAACAAGTATTCTACTATGAAATTGCTTTCGGTGGCCGATACAAGGTTCGCTACTGTTATTGTGATGCTTAGGAGATTCAAGCTCTTGAAGCAAAGTCTCCAAACTATGGTGATTAGCGAGGATTGGTCATCGTATCGGGAGGATGATGTTGGAAAGGCAAGATTTGTGAGGGATATGGTTCTTGATGAGGTTTGGTGGGATAAGATCAACTACATAATTGCTTTTACTTCTCCTATCTATGACATGCTTCGACAATGTGATACAGATACGCCTTGTCTTCACTTGGTTTATGATTTGTGGGATACTATGATTGAGAAGGTGAAATGTGCAATATATAGAGAGGAAGGGAAGAGGAAGGATGAGTGTTCTACCTTCTATGACGTGGTTCATACCATTCTTGTCAATCGTTGGAACAAGAACAACACGCCACTTCATTGTATGGCACATTCTTTGAATCCGAGGTAATTTTCACGCTATTATAAGCAAAGTTTAAATCTGAATTTTTTAGTAGTAAAGCATGAATCTGAATTTTTTTTAATTTATTTGTTTAACGTGTTTATGAAGGTACTATAGTGATGAATGGCTTAGTGAGGATCCCACTCGTGTTCCTCCTCACAAGGATGCCGAGATTTATATTGAAAGGCAAAAATGCGTGAGGAGGTATTTTCCAAATCCGACGGATCGTTCAAAGGTCAATACTGAGTTTGCTCAATTTTCTTCTAAGAGCGAACACTTCAGTGATATCGATTCCATCAATGACCGGGCTATTATGAGTCCTCATAATTGGTGGTCGTGCCACGGTCCCCATGCACCTATGCTCCAAACTCTAGCTTTGAAACTACTTCAACAACCCGCTTCGTCGTCTTGCGTTGAGAGGAATTGGAGTACTTACTCCTTGGTGCATTCGTTGAGAAGGAACAAGTTGACACCACAACGTGCGGAGGACTTGGTTTTCATTCATAGCAATCTCCGTCTTCTCTCAAGAAGATCTCCACAATATGCACAAGGAGCTACAAAAATGTGGGACGTTGGAGGAGATCAATTTGGTACTGTGGATGATGTTGGTGTACTTGCGGTTGCGGAGCTTTCACTTGATGAGCCGGAGTTGGAGGCCATACTTTTTACGGATGATGGTGATGGAGAGATAGACGAAGATGAAAATGTTGTGTTCATGGAACCCTTAGATACTTGATGGAGTACTTTGTTTGTTTGATAGTTTGAACTTTGATGCTATGTTGCTACTTTTGTTATGAATATGATGTATTTGGTGGTGGTTATTATGTATTTGATTTTGATGGTATTGAACTACTGTTGAATGGTATTGTATTTGATTTAGAATTTAAATGCTAGTTGTACATAGTAAAAATATTTATATATCATATATTATATATATAAAAATATATATAATATTTGCCGTATCCCCGCCGCACCCGTATCCTAAAATTTTCAAAAATGCCGTATCCGCGTATCCGCACCCGTGTCGTATCCGCACCCGCACCGTACCCGTGCTTCATAGCATTTGATACTACCATTTAGGTCTCAGCACTTGAGATTGCCCCGTGCATTCTTAAACAATTCATCAAATTTAAAGAACAATAATGTAGAGATTTCTTATTTTACATTTTACATGTTATAGACAGTATAAGCTTCTGCTTTTCTTCTGAATTTCTTGTATGAGTAATTATACGGCAGTTTAAATAGAATGGAGGGAAAAAAGAAAGAAGAAGAAATTTCCTTCTTCAGCTTCCACAAAAAAACAGGGAAATTGGAAAATGAAGAGGAATTTTGCACAAATATTCACAACATACAAAATACACAATCAACCTGCTCTATGATTTTATTGCTGATTCAAAATGGACTGATTTAATTTAGAGTCCACCTGAATATCGCGAGCTGATTAGTTCTTCTGGAGCTCATAGGGTCCTAGTGTAGTTTCATAACGAAGATCCCTTTTGGCAAGGTAGAACAGGTAGTTCGTAACAAAATCCAAGTACGTGAAGGCTTTATAACGCTGGGGATTGCTAGCACTAACAAGCGCTTTTGCAGGATGTACCACGCATTCTTTAGCAGGACCAAGAAATGTGACAAGGGATATTCTAGCTGCAGTTGAATCGTTCACTGCGCGATGTTCTGCACTTTTAATCTTTCCGTTGCTGATAATCTGCACAAATGCGATAAAAGATTAAAGTACTCGAACAAAGTTGTGTACTATAAATAGTCTCCAACCCAAAACTTTCATTTCCAAAAATCTCAAAACCAAACAAGGTCGTTAGCTTGCTCCGTGAACGCAAAAAATGCAGAAAACAATTATTTGATAACAGGAAAAGTAGTGAGAGTCCACCAAGTCTAGGCGATAATGCACATGAAGAGAATGGAACGAAGTTGGAAGTACATACCTCCATTTGGTTAGCCATGAAGACAACAAATCCATTGAGAAGAGGATCAATACCAATCCATTCGCCATCCTTCTTAATCTGAAGACCATAAACATCTTGCTGAAGAATGGTAATGAGGTAAGGGTCACAGTGTGCGCCTATTCCTATGGTCAAAGTTGGGTCGGGGCACACTGGGTAGTGATTAATCGCCATTCCCTGCCCTCTAGTCAAATCTTCTCCAAAATACCCTTCTTCAAGTCCCAATCCTTCAGCCATAAGATCCAAAATCCGCAGGATCAACTTCCTTGCTTCAAGAGAATAGGCCCCAACCAACTCTCTGTGAAGTACTTAATCATGTAAGCATTGATTGAAGCAGGAAAGTTTGAGTGGCAAAATAAGGATCCAAAAGCAGTAGCCAAGATTGTAGCTACAAGGTTTTCAGAGAGAGAGACGTCAAAAAAATTGCTAACGATGCGGACAAGAAGACACTAAAATGCCACTACAGCTATTACTAGATCTCTTTGCAGTATTTTTTGATATAGCGGTGTATCCTCTTGGAAAAGAAAACAATAATTGCCTTCAAGTTACATCTTGTTCATATCTCCTGACATGTATATTGCGTCACTGATAATTGTACCATTGACGCCCTTAGACAATTTGAGACGATTTTTTTGCCACTAAAATTCGGGTTGGTTGATTGGGGTAAAAGTTCTGACTATCGAACATCTAAGGGTGCATCGTCGACTGCCAGCCACCAAACCGGCGACCCACCAGCCCTACCATCTCAAATTAACGGTACCATACTGGATCCAACCACCGTCAGCCCCTCTCCTCCCACTGAATCACAAATTCGACCACTATCACCTACCCCCAATCGTCGGCCAACTTCCCTTATTAGTGACACACCACCCCTCATCATCACAAGCCACCGCTGCCACACACAAACTTACACTGCCGACACTTTCACAAACCACCGGTGCATCATCACAGATCACACCCACCACCAACAAAATCACAAATCACTGCCACCATTACATTGCATAAACCCATCATCGCCCGTAATCTGAGTTTCAGAAATGCAAAAATGGGTTCATTAATTATAGTTGGGAATATTTAGATTTTAATCATCACATTTCTCAAATTGGAGATCTTCGAAAATCTTCTAAATTTGTTTTAGAGAATCTATAAAGACAAGGATGAACACCAAAGTTAAGGACAACCATAACACTGGCGACGACAGAGTTAAAAGGGTTTTTCAATTGATCGGTGGAAGGGACTTGATGTTGGTGTTTATCGATGATTTCGTCGATCTCGGTTGATGGAGGTGATTGGTTGATGTTGGTGATGTGGTGGTTTTGCCGGTGGTCTGTGGCAGTGGTAGGTGTTCCATCGCCGGTGAAGGAGGCTGACAATTGAGAGGTTGCTATGGCTATTTCTATGATCTTGGCAGGAGGAGAGAAGGGCGGCAGTGGCGGGTTTCGGTATGGTTGTAGTTGTTTGTGATGGTGAGGTGGTGGATCGCCGGCGATGGAGGCTGGCAGGAGACAGAGGTGACAGCAATTACGGAGGACAGCTACTGGCGGAGTAGATAAAAGCTGTGTAATCTGATGCCGCGGGGGAGAATGGATCAGCGGTGGTGGATCTTTACATCGGTGGTTGTTTGTGATGGTGGGGGGCGATGGTTCACTAGTGCAAGGTTGGCTGGCAAACGGTGGCCGGCAATGGGGCGGTGTGGGAAGATTTGATATGTATATATATATATATATATATGGGAGCTGATCCATTGATAGCGCTAACAAAATAAGAGATTTTGCTAGTGCGATCTGGCCGTCCACACGCGATATGTGGACGGTCCAGATCTTTTTTTTGCGTTTTTTTAAGTACGTCCGCTACATATTGTAGCGGACGATATTTTTGACAAATATACCCCTCAATCTGTCCGCTATATTATGTAGCGGACAATATTTTTGACGAATATACCCCTCAATCTGTCCGCTATATTATGTAGCGAACGATATTTTTAACGAATATACCCCTCAATCTCCAAGTGTCTTTTCAAAAATATCGTCTGCTACATAATGTAGCGGACCATATTTTAGAAAAGACAGACAGTCTGCCAACCCCACATCAATTCTCACACACTCTCTCTCTCTCTCTTTAGAGGAAAAAAAAAACCCATCTCTTGTTCATCCCTCTCTCCCCTCTCTGAACTACATGTTCTTCTTCTTCTCTCTCTCATTAGAGGAAAAAAAAAACCCATCTCTTGATTCTTTCTATTAACGCAGTAGCTATGGCTGATCTTGATGATTTTGGTGCAGCATCTATGGGAGAGAAACGGACGGCTTCCATCCGGCGATTACAAGTACGTTGATGTCAACGTTACAGGAACGCGGTACATATTCGAAGCTTTTCTTGCCAGCGAGTTCGAAATAGCCCGGCCAACAGACCTTTACGCGTCGATGCTCGATGAATTGCCTCCAATTTTCGTGGGCAAAGCAGAAGAGCTGAAGCGGGTTGTGAGGCTAATGTGCAGCACCACCAAAGAGTCTATGAAAATCATGGAAATGCATATGCCGCCATGGAGACAGTACGGGTACGTGCTGGCGAAGTGGTTTGGCCTTTACAAGCGCACATCCAGTGAAGCCTCATTGAAGAAGGCTTCTGATTCTGAGGAGGGCTCGGCCAGGAAGAGAGCTGTTGGGTTTGCTCCCTTGCCGGCACATTCTTATTATTGTAGAGGAGATTTTGTTAGCAAGGCTGGTTATCAATTTACCAAGAAGATCAATTTACCAAGAAGAGAGCAGTTGGGTCATCGTGTTGCTTCTCTGCATATGACGATCTCCCAGCAAGAGAGAGAGAGAAAGAGTCAGAAAGAGAGAGAGAGAGAGAGAGAGAGAGTCAGAAAAAGTGGTCAGAGAAGGAGAGAGAAAAAGTCAAAAAAAAGTATGGCCTCTATCCGCTACATAATGTAGCGGATGAAATTGGACGGCATTTTTGTCAAAAAACTGGTCCGCTACATTATGTAGCGGACGTACTTAAAAAAAACACAAAAAAAAAGATCTGGACCGTCCACAGATCGCGCGTGGACGGTCAGATCGCGCTAGCAAAATCTCCTATTTTGCTAGCGCTATCAATGGATCAGCTCCATATATATATATATATATATATAGAGAGAGAGAGAGAGAGAGAGAGAGAGTTAGGGGGAAAGAGGAAAAATAGGTAAAAGAAAATAAATAAACCGTGCAAAACAAAACAAAACAACATAGTTTTAGTCGCTAGCCTTTGGCAAGTTACCTAATGCTAGCAATATATTCGTTTTCTCTCTCTCTCTCTCTCTCTATATATATATATATATATATATATATATATATATATATATATATATATATATCTCATTGTGCTCGGTCACGACTCCCAAGTTTGACTCACTCTCTTCCTTGCCTCCTTTCAGTGGCTGCCTAATCTCTCACTTCGTCCATAAGAAAAGGATAATATTTTCTCCAACCCTGGTTAGAGCAATTGTGATATCAAGGATGAAGTGTGCTCCAAACAAGTGGGAGCAAAAATAATTCTAAACAAATTGATGAAAGTGAAAGTGTTGCAAAGTTCACCGATATCTAGCTGGCTTCTCGGGCCAAGACTGGATGTGGTTCTCTAAGGGATAACAAGGGTGTTTAATAGTGTCTTTCCAGTAATGTGCATCCTCCGCAGCATAATTGTAACCGCTCGTGTAGAGCCTGCAACCCTTATAAAAGTCCGCTGAGTAAAGATATGCGTTCTCCTCAGCTGATAGGGCAAAGAACTCCCTGTATAACTTCATTGTCTCCTGCATCATAGCTTCCGAGACTCCATGGTTAATCACCTATTTCCCAATAAGTGAACAAAGCATAAGGTTAGCGTTTCTTCATATGAGCAAATGCAGCTACGTTAAACTTGGTAGGGAGAGTTTTGCCGCCCATATGGTCCTACCCGGCTCAGAGGTGTGAAAAAACCTAATCACACTTTTTTTCAATAAAAAAAAATTTGAGGGAAAAATGTCATATTCATAATACTGCTAGAAATGGGAGTAGGGGGGCTACAAATTTGGCATATATAAATAGGATAGGCTGTTGAAGAACGAACCTGAAAGAACCCATACTCCTGGCTAGCTTTCATAATCTGCTCAATTACATCAGCTCGGCCAAAAGCCGCTTGTCCTAGATCAATGACCGGAATGTCTTTGCAAACTGAAAAATCTTGAGCCCGTTTCTCCGGTGGCATGACATAATCTGCAGGGATGGATTTGACATTTTCACACCAGCTTGAAACAAGCAAGGCCATCCCCTCCATTTCTATCTTCTAAAGCGAAAGCAATGGATTAGGTGGTAGAGGAGTGGGAAAAAACTGCTTTTATATGTCTTTGCTAGTCCATTGTGTATGATTGCAAGGGACAAAAATATTTTATTTCATGTTCAAGTAGGGAATATTCTACCATGTACGGATTAACTATACAACTCTACATTCCAAAAACTTTTAGCTATCCACTCTTGAGGTAGGATTTGAAAACATAGCCACTGACTTTCCTCACATTACAACCGAATAAGAACAAGTGACCTTCAT
Source organism: Escallonia herrerae (assembly GCA_033070095.1). Lineage (NCBI taxonomy): Eukaryota > Viridiplantae > Streptophyta > Magnoliopsida > Escalloniales > Escalloniaceae > Escallonia > Escallonia herrerae. The sequence continues at coordinate 165,554 of JAVXUP010001199.1, forward strand.
GAGAATCAAATTGAATTGGATTCCATGCACTCGATAAATGGTGGTCCATTTATCGTGATTTAGACATCGTCACGTCTATATTGACATGTATACAAAAGTTTCATATGGTATCAACGACACATAAAATTAAAAGATTGCATCCTACTCAGCTGAAAATTACGTGATAAACAATGGCACAAAAAGGTAAGTCTATTTAATAATTTGTCTCCCTGTCAAGAGGTCATTTTTCATCAAAATAGTGCAATTTGTAGCAGGTCATATTCTCACAATTATTGCCATTATCTAATAATGATTATGACGTATGTCTTCATATTCACTTTAAACTAAATCATGCTATCAATTTTGGACCAACGATTGACATCCCAAAGTTCAGTAAAATTCGAGTGCATAAATTTTTCATCTGTATGGGGTGATTTTATTGCCTAAAGAAATGTATAACCCGCGCGCCCCGGGGGGGGGGGGGAGGGGGGGGGTTTGCAAAGCTATTATATTTCGTGCATCTTGGCACTCTTCTTGCCCTTAGGTTGACGAAAACATTGAAGTAACAAGCTAAGACAAATCTGCGTGAAGTTTTAAAAACGTCCTGGAAAACCCTTTCCAAGCACTTTACAGTGTTGCTTTGTGTTTAGGGAGATTGTCGGCATTCCTACCTCTTTAAATTGTGTCGTTCTCCAGCCACGACTGATATTTGCAGTGTTTATTTATCAGGTGTTAATTAATAGCGTTGAGTAATGTACCAATAATAGAAGTTGCCGTAATTCAGCTATCAGGTAGTGAAAATGACATTACTCTAACGATTAGGAAATGCTAGAAAAGCCTATGCAGGAAAACACGGTAATTTAGACATTTCAGGAGTACTTATTAGGAATAAAATATTAACACAGACTGGCTATATTTATCTGGACCTTCTGCTTAATGTTGCAGAATTCACTACAGGACTTCAGCGACTGGAATTCTCAAATGTCACTAATGCTCAGCATTTTTGCAAAAAGATGATCTATAGGTAAAAAAAAACTGCCACTAAAGCAGCGATAGCTCCCTTTGTTGCTTTACATATCCCTCAAGCGTTCTAACTAGAGTTCCAGTTTATGTAAGTCATACGATATTTTTGTGACTCAGATCTCAAAATCAAAAGATTATCCTTCGGAAAATATGTACTACCAAATTACAATATTTTGCCTCATTCAAAGTCCTTCTTTGAACAATTAGGCGTACCACCAGAATCAAATAAAAAGGTCTAAATGATGTTGACTTGCTATAAAAAAAATGCTACTAAAAGAATTTTAAAGAAAAAAATGTATTTCAGTGTCACGCATTCTCAGCAGTGAAAGAATTTGTAGCAATAAAAGTGCCTTTCAAGTAGGGAAGCACAATGCTTATAGTTACAGTGATGGGATTCCAAAAACGACTATAAGTCTCACTCGAACACTATTCCCTGATTTGCTCTACTTGCTTTGTACACACGAACTTGCCAATTCTTCCATGGTTAGTTTGCTTGCATGCTTCAAAGGAGATAGCTGTACCACCAAAGATGGACAATAAGCGCGTAGTCTTTTCTCAATGATTGCACAATCTAACAACACTTTTGATTTGAGGTAAACTTCATCTTGCACTTACTAAGGAAGGCAATATGTCCTTGTGGGGCCGTTTGACGGAGTTTTTTTTTGCTCTTTTTTTTTCAGTTTTAAAAATTGGAAAAAAATGGGGCGTTTGGTAATTCTTTTTTTTTCCAATTTAAAAACTCACTTTTTAAATTTTAGAGTAAAAAAAAAGAGAGGAGAAAGCTCTTTTTTTTTTCACTTAAAATTTTTTTTTTTGAGACCTCCACCACAACGCACCCACCGCCGGCAGCCACCACCCACTGCCGGCAGCCACCGACAACCACCTCCGACCGTCGGCAGCCACCACCGCTGGCCAGAGGCCACCTCCGGCCACCACCGCCGCCAGACAGCAACCACCGACAACCACCTCCGGCCGGCGGCAATCACCACCGGGCGGCCACCTTCGGCAGCCACCACCACAGCCACCTTTGACCGCCGGCAGCCACCACCGGGCAGCAGTGGGCGGTGGCCACCACCGTTGGCCGGAGGCCACTCCGGCCACCACCGCCGGCAGCAACCTCCGGCAGCCACCGCCCATCGCAGCCAGACAGTAACCACCGACAGCCACCTCCGGCCGCCGGCAACCACCACTGGGCGGCCACCTCCGGCCACCACCGCCGGCAGCGACTGCCGCGACAACCGCTGGCCACCACCACTGTCGACCACCGCTACGCCCCACCACTGCCACCGCAAACCACTACAAAAAAAAAGTCAAAATAAAAAAGGTTACCAAACACCCAAAAAAAAAAAACTCAAAAAAAAAAGAGTTATCAAACACCCACTTCTTTTTGTAAGAAAAAAATAAAATTAAGCTGCTCTTTAAAAACTGACCACTGAAAAAAAAAGCTGTGTCAAACAGACCCTATGTGTAAGTGGAAGAATTTATTTTTCAATCCATATCAACAATGCTCAATACATAACGACGGCGGGAGATTTATATATATTACAGGAACCCACTGAACCAAACAGTAGAGTATGAACTTGCTTTCATACAGTATTTGTTGAGCTTAAACCCTAAAACACTTCAATGCACTTTCTCCGTCGCAATTTTTACCAATGAAGGTACTCAAGAACTCGTTGTAGTTATAGGCTCTATATAATGGGGGATCGGTAGCATCAACGAGATGTCCAGCGGGTTCTATAACAATGTCGTTGGAGGGGATAAGAAAGGTGCCAATGGTTGTCCGAGGCTCATGTGGATGTGTCAACACTCGATGCAGGGGACTTGTGAGCATGCCATTACTGATAACCTATACCAAAGTAAAACAGATAATATGAAACATTAGATGAGTTATCAGTTGCCAAAGAAAATAAAGAGGGCATACACCATCATCTTGTGCATTTTGTTAGGAAAATTTTCAAATACGTTTTTACGGCTCATTTGTTGCTTAAAGTTGCATTTTTGACAAATTTCACCACATCTAGTGACGAATGAAGTTTTCGAAGCATCATATGGTGTATGTATATTATTGTTTATGCTTCCTTTGTCTAGATCTTTTCACCGGATTACTTGACCAATTCATGACTGCAGAATCAGGATGCCAAGAAATCGTGTTTAGTGTACTCAAGGTGAGGCTAATGTTATACAATGAAAGACGTCTTTTTTGTGTCAAACTTATTCTTGAAAATGGCTCACAGGGCTATTTAGGTTTAGTTAGGGTTTGTCAAGGCTAATTAGGGCTAATTATGGATTAATTAGGCTTTATTTAGGGTTTATCAGAGTAATTAGGTTAATTGGGGTTAATAAGAGTTATATAAACCTGATCAGGGATAATTAGGGCTATTTAGGGTTAATTAGAGTTAATTACTAATGACTAGGGTTTAATTAAGAGCTAATTAGGGTTGATTAGGGTTAATTATGGGCTAAATAAGGCCCGTTGGGGCTAGTTAGGGCTAATTAAAGCTAATTATGGTCGATTAGAGTTGATTGAGTTTAATTAGGCTAATTAAAGTTAATTGAGTTTAATTAATGCCCTAAAAAGGCTATTTAGGGCTAATTAAAGGTGATTAGGGTTAATTAGAGTTAATTGAGTTACTAGGATTAATTAGTATTAATTAGAGTTTAATCAGCATTGATTGAGGGTTAATTAGCCCTAATTAGGGCTAATAAGGGTTAATTAGCCTTGAAGTTACTTGGTTCTAATTAGGGTCAATTAGTGTTAATTAAAGTTTAATTAGGACTTACTTAGGGCTTCATTGGGTTAATTAGGATTAATTCATTATTATTAGGATTAGGATTTTAGGATTGTAATTTCACAACTATTGTAGCAATAATTACAACAATAGTTATAAAAATAACCATAATCATAACAATAATTACAACAATAACCAGAAAAGTACATTGGATTAACCCAAAAATGGCGCTCACACACTCTACCCTCCATTCTGAAGCTTCGGAGGTCGAGTAGTTTTGCACTGATTTAACCTAAAAATGTTATTTATTTCTAAATCGCAAGATTGAAAAATAATTACCCGTAACTGGAGGCCAGGTATGACCAGAAATGCATTAGGAAGAGGCTCAACTCCAATCCACTTCCCATCCTTGAAGACCTGAAATCCAGATACATCACATTGATGAATCGTGCTTATGAGGTTAGGGTCACAGTGCCTGGCATTCCCAAGGTCAGACTCGGGTCGGGGCAAGGAATGTGGTGATTAACAGACAACAACTGAATCTTGCTTAGTTCACCCTCAAAGTACCCCATTTTAAGTCCCAATCCTTCAGCAATCAGATCCAAAATCCTAATAGGAACCCCCTTACTTCACCAGAATACGCTCCAACAACGTCTCTGAAAAAATTATACATTGTCATTACAGTCTAAAATATTCATTTTCCTACAAAGAGACATTATTCATAAGTTAACCACGTATAGACTTCCTTTTAATTTCTCCTTTGCCCTTTTTCAAACTAAACCACACATATCCTCTTCACATAATTTTCAGATATGGTGCTCAATTTTTTCTCACTCCAGAAAATAGTTAATATGCCAACTTGCTCTGACAGTCCAACCGATGAAGTACTCTCTCCTTATAGCATAGCAACGAACAAACAAATGGCTTTGTGCATGACTATATCCAAACCAAATGTGTGCAAAGGTGCGTGACGATATCTAAAAACAAATGTGAAGAACATGAGACAGCAGATATATACTACCGGTAAGTGGTCGGGTGCTCAGGCCAGTGTTGAATGTTACCCTCCAAAGGATGACACCGGTGTGTAAAATTATCCCTCCAGTAATGAAACTCTTCTTTGTCATAATTTAAAGTGCTTGTACAGAGCCTGCAGCTTTTGTTTGGGTCGTTCGAGTAGAAGCTTGCCTTGTACTCAGCAGGCATGCCAAAAAACTCCTTTAAAACTTTCATTGCATCACCCGCTACACTTTCCGGAATTCCATGATTGATCACCTGATTCATTGGGGAATTTTAACTCATATCAAGTCACAGGTCAGTGGCCTTCTTCGTACTAGAGAGGTTGGAATGCTAATATGTTAGAGCAAGGGGTAAAATTGCTTGGCATGTACTTTAGTCATAATTGGGGGGCAATCCTTTCTTCTAGGAGCAAAAGTCGACAAAAGTATTTAGTACCTATCGTGACACTTGGTAAACGTCGTTAAAGACTTCCACTCAGGCTATCTTACACACTTTTTTTAACTATTTACACTCATCCATCTCATGTTTATTTCTAGCCGGATAAATTTTGACTATTACCTGGGTTGTTAGGATATGCTTACAATATTCCTTTTAACGACTACAATATGCATGTCCAGTTTCATTTTTATTAACACATTAAGCGAGAATTATTTGCAGTATTTTTTAGCGTCAGTAATGGAACGTCACTAAGAGCATTTAGCGACAATTAACTTTTGTTACATGAGTGATTTACAACGTAGGTAGTAGTCAAAGTTTTCCTCTTCTTCGTGTGCTGTCCAAAGCGTGGCTAAAGAAGATTTTAGCGATAAAAAACTCAAACTCGTCATATATGAAAACAAGAATTACTTTATTACTACAAATATCTGTTCTTTGGTTGCTTAAAACCATGGCGATAAAACCTTTACCGCTTTAAGTCACCGAATGATTGTATAGCAACAATATTTTTATTTTTGACGACAATTAAGCTTTGAAAAGTTACGAAAATAGTAAAACATAGTGTGTCAAGAGCCTGGCCCGAAAGCCTAAAAAATGGTACGGCTAATTTGGCTCTGTTTGAAAACGTTTTCGTTTTTAGTTTTTTCTCCAGATTTGTAAACTGGAGAAAAAAACGCGTTTGACTCACAGTTTTTGTTTTTTTTTCCTTTAGTTTTGAAAACCAATTTTTTTAAAACAACATTGTTTTTGAAAACTCTCGTTTAAGAGTTTTGGGTTTTCAGTTTTGATTTTTATTTTGAGACTACGACCCTCCCATGCCACAGCCACCGGCCATTGGCTGCCACTGGCAGTTGCCTGCCGGCCACCGGCAACCACCGTTGGCGACTTCTGATAGGCCACCGTCGTCGCCGACCACCACCAAGCCCCACCACCACCACCGAAACTACTACCAACGAAAAAATTCAAAATAAAAACTGGGTGATCAAACACAAAAAAAAAAAAAAAACTCAAATTAAAAACTAGGTAATCAAACACCCATTTGTTTTTGTAAAAAATAAAAACTAAATTGGTTTTTGTTTTTATTTTTTTAGAAACAGAAAACTAAAATTTGAAGTGATTTCAAACGCTACCGAAGTTGCTATTTTTTTTTTCCAGGCGGGAGAGGTTAAAAAGTTTAAGAGTCCAAAAAAAGAAAGATAAATACACCTGAAAGAATCCGAATTTCTGGCTTGCTTTTAAGATCTTTTGAACTGTTTCAGATCGATCACCACCCTCAGCTTTTCCAAGATCAACCACTGGAATGTCTTTGCACAACGGAAAGATTTGATTTCCGGGTCTTCTACCAGATGGGAGTACATAACTCTTTGGCAATGACTGAACCTTAGACCAGTTTGAAATAAGCACATCCATTATTTCCTCACAGTCACAGTCTTGTTTTCTGTGTTATAAGCTTGTTGGGAAATTAAAAGGTGTAGGCAGGATTTATACTTGAAGCAACCACGAGAAGTCTGTCATTAGGAACACAACACCGTTTATTTGTTTAGATGTTATAGACAAGCATGCCCTCAAGAGCATCAAAGTACCTGGGTTCCTTGAGGGCCATGCATGGGTATTTGGCCCCATTGTCATGCAATTTCCTCTCTTTCTTTTTGGTGGTGGGGGGAGACGGGACAAGAAATGCATCTCTAAGTGATTTGGTAGGGTAGCCCTGTCGGCACTCTTAAATTGGCTAGTGTCACTCCTATAGGGTTTTACAAGATTTTACTTTAATACATATCGTGTGCATGTGTAAGGAGTCTCACTAGATACTTGAACAGTACAGATAGATCTAAAGATGATAATGTTGTTCCACTTCATGTTTTTTTGTTCTTTGGGGTGGGGTGGGGTGGGGTGGGGTGGGGGGGGGGGGGCAGGAATGGATATCGAAGTATTTTTGGTAAGGTAGCTCTATCGGCACTCCTAAACTAGCGTCACTCCTATAGGGTTTTACATGACTTTACTTATGCAAATCGTGTGCATGAACAAGGAGCGTCACTAGCTATTTGAAGAGTGCTAATCGAGCTAATGATAGTAATATTGTTCCACTTCCGTGTTTTAGATTTTGTTTTTGGTTACAAACCAAAAATATAAAACGAAGTATCATTAGGACTGGCAATGGGGCGGGTCGGATGCAGATCTTATGAAATCCAAACCCGCCCCGGTAGTACTTAATTATACAATGTCCCGCCCCGTCATCGAGTCAAGGGATGGGAATATCATCCCTGATCCGGTGGTCTTTTAAAAAATCCGATCTCGCCCCGAGCAATCTATAAAACTATATTGCAAAAAAGAAAGTAAAACAAAAATCAAATTAATGTTCAAAATCCCTAAAATAGTTACTAAAATTACAAAAAAATGTTCAAATAACTTACAGATTTCACTTCCATACAAATCAATGACATTCATTACAATTACTGAGAAAAAATTAAATTGTTGCAATTACTATCCAGATTTTACATACATACAAATTACTGGAAATTTAAGTGCAACACAAGAAGCACAGTCACTTCAAAAGATAAGCTTCCAAATCTTCTTCACTCTTCTTTCATCTTCCTTCTAACATCAAGAATGGGTCTCGCGAAGAAGTCCAGATCCCAGTGTGAAAGATCAAAAATCACACTGAATCAGATTTGGTGATTTTGGTCTCAAGATGATTAACATTTCAACATGAAAATGATCATTAATCAAAAGTTAGATCAAATCAAATCTTCAAGTGGGCAGCATAATTTTCCTTATCGTGGACCTTCGGAGAGTCACATCCACGGATCGGGCAGTGTATGGTGGACGGCGAGGTGGAGGTGGTCCGTGAGGGGATGATGGTGCAGGGGAGAAGAGAGACGCTGGTCGTCGCGGCAGGGAGAGAAGAAGAGACGCTTGGTTCAACGCCGCACAGAGAAGCACCACGGCAGAAAGAGAAGAAGAAAGAGAACAATTTGGTAGGGTTTCCTTTTTACTACTTATATGGTCAAGATGGACGACTGCGATTGTACATTAATTTAGGGTTAGGATTAAATGGCAAGGGGGCGGGTGGGTCGGATACCAAGGAGGAGTAAAGTATATACCAAACCTGACTCGTACCCGCTGCGGGTTAAAAACTTAAGTACGATACCGCCCGTAACCCGGTCAAAGTCAAAATAACTCGCTCCTCTGGTCCGGGTTGGACGGATATCCGCCAAGTGCGGATCAAATTGCCATCCCTAAGTATCATTCACGGAGGGGTGTCATCCCCGGCAACATCTGCTAGTATAGCATGGTCCAAGTTCTTGTGGAGGTTCCTCTAGAAAGACAGTCCCTTTCTTGGCCCCCATATTGGCAAGCTGGGCAGCCCATTGATTGCCTTCTCTCAATATGTGCATGAAATTAGACTTGGTGGCAAACAGAAGGAAACAACAGTCTTTGATTATGTTCCACTTCCATGTGGTACATGCCAGTATCTCACATTTCTCTAATCCCTGATCTCCTTGGCTCCAAGTGATTATGGTAGATTATGGGAAAGAGAAGAATAATTAAGGAAGAAAACAATTATAGAGATTGAAAGAGAAATGACCCGTCTAGTTCTGCTAATGTTATCTTCATTAACAACTCCTTAAAATAAATGTTATAGTTGTTTCTTATTGCCAATTTGAAGCAATGATTTGCACGTCAAACATATCTAACTTTAAATTTAGATACGTAATTTGTCACGGCTACTAGGTGTTCCCATTACCAAAGCTTGAGAGCAGGTGTCGTGAAAGATAATGTAATCAGTACCATATTTATTTCTTATGAGTATTTCACTTTCCCTGCAACATCAAGGCATCTATCACGTTTTAAATAATATTGGCCGGTGGGGATTTGGCTATCAGCGTGGTCCCCACTAAAAGATGTTGTACGGAAATTGAAGTATTACGATTTCTTAACTTAGAACTTTATATATAACAATAGTTGTTTTTGTTAAAACTTTAGACATCTATCACTTAACACGTAGTGAGTTCGAGAACGTACCTTATGAAGTATCCCGATAATTCCGACGAAGGATCCTTATTGTTTCCAGTATCCAACACGTTTGATCTCTTATCGCAAATAAAGAATTTTAACGGAAAAAATGTATTTCAACGCACGCATTCTTAGCGGTGAAAGAATCTGTAGCAACAAAAGTACCATTTAAGTGGGGAAGCACAGTGCTTGTAGTTGCAGTGATGAGTTCCCGAACACAACGTTAAGGCTCCCTTGAACATTATTCCCTGATTTGCTCTACTCGCCTTGCAAAAATGAATTTGCCCATTCATCCAGTGTAGTAGTTTGCTTGCATGCTTCAAAGGAGATTTCTCAGCTAAAAATAAAGAAAAACTTTCCCTCGCCCCAACAAAATGGGCAAGTTCATGAGAAAAGAGAAGTGAGATAGCTAGTTTTCTCAATGATTGCACAATGTAACGCACTTTTGATTTGAGTTAAAATTTATATTGTAGTAGTTATTAAGGAATGCAATACGAACAAACTTTGGCTGCTATTCCAATTATAGGAATCTTCCTCCAACCCCATATATAGTGACAATTAATAGTCACTAAATGTCTCGAGTGGCTTTTCTGTTAATACTTACAGTGACAACTCTTAAAAGCATTTTTTTAGCGTCACTAAATAAAAGTCACTAAAAAGATTTAGCAACCATTAATTGTCACTACATGGGGGGTAGGAGGAAGATTCCTACTACCCGGGTAGCAGCCAAATTTTTTCCATGCAATACGTCCTTACTATGTGTAAGTGCAAGAACTTATTTTTCATTCCATATCAACAATGCTCAAAATATAACCAGGGGGGAGGTTCATATATATTACAGGACCCAACCGAACCAAACAGTAGAATATGAACTTGCTTTCATACAAAAAAACTTATCACACTTAAACCCTAAAGCACTTCAACGCACTCTCTGCGTCGCAATTTTTACCAGTGAAGGTACCGAAGAACTCTTTGTAGTTATAGGCTCTATAGAATGCGGGATTGCGTGCATTAATCAGATGTCTGGCGGGTTCTATGACAATGTCGTTGGAAGGGATAAGAAAGGTGAAAATGGTTGTCCGAGAATCATGTCGATGTGTCACCACTCGGTGTATAGGACTCGTGAGCATGTCATTACTGAGAACCTATGCCAAAGAAAAAAAGTTAGTGAATAAACATTAGAAGAGGTATCAGTTACCAAAGATAGAGAGGGTATACACCATCAGGTGAGCTTCTTGTCAATTTGTTAGAAATATGTTCGAATACTTTTTTGCAGCTCATTTGTTGCTTAAAGTTGCATTTTCGACAAATTTCACCACATGTAATTACAAATGAGGTTTTGGAAGCATAATTGGTTTATGTCTACTATTTTCGACGCTTCCTTTGTCTAGATACACATATGGACTCGATCTTTTCACTGGATCAGTTCACCAATTCATGACTGCATAATCAGGATGCCAAGAAATCGTGTTTAATGTAACTCGAGATGAAGCTAATTTTGTACAATTAAAGACGTTTTTTTTGTGTCAAACTTCTGTTGTAAATGACTCAGTGATACAAAATTTTGGCAGAAAATTACCATTGGATTAACCCAAAATTGGCTGCTCACAAATTCTACCCGCCATTCTCAAGCTTCAAGCAGTTTACCACTGATTTAACTCGAAAATGTTATTTATTTCTAAATCAAAAGATTGAAAAATAATTACCCGTAACTGGAGGCCAGCGATGACCACAAATGCATTAGGAAGAGGCTCAACGCCAATCCACTCCCCATCTTTGAAGACCTGAAGTCCAGATATATCACATTGATGAATCATGCTTATGAGGTTAGGGTCACAGTGCTCTGGCATTCCCAAGGTCAGACTTGGGTCGGGACACGGAATGTGATGATTAACAGACAACAACTGAATCTTGCCTAGTTCACCATCAAATACCCCGTTGCAAGTCCCAATCCTTCAGCAATCAGATCCAAAATCCTCAACAGGAACTCCCTTACTCCACCAGAATATGCTCCAACAACGTCTCTGAAGATTCATTGTCATTACAATAGAAAATTTTCATTTTCTGTCCTTAGAAAGATATGATAATCATAAGTTAACCAGTTATATACTTCCTTTTTACTCCTATTTTGCCCTTTACTCATACTAAAGCACACATATCCTCTTCACATTATTTTCAGACGTGGTGCTCAGTTTTTCTCACTTTAGGAAATAGTTAACGTGTAGAGTTTTTCTCACACTCCACTCCATAAAGTAGTCTCTTCTTAAAGCATAGAACAAACCAAAAATGGCGTTGTGCATGACCATATCCAAATCAAATGTTCCTAAAGGTGCACGACAATATTTAAAAGCACATGCGGAGGGCATGAGACTGCAGATACTACCAGTAAGTGGTCGGGTTTTCAGGCCAATCTTGAATGTTAATCTCCAAAGGATGACAGTGGTGGGTAAAATTATCCCTCCAGTAATGAACCTCTTCTTTGTCATAATTCAGAGTGCTTGTATAGAGCCTGCAGCTTTTGTTTGGGTCGTTCGAGTAGAAGGTTGCCTTGTACTCAGCAGGCATGCCAAAGAAATCCTTGAAAACATTCATCGCATCATCCGCTACACTTTCCGGAACTCCATGATTGATCACCTGATTCATCGGTGATTTGTATCTCATAAGTCAGTGGCCTTCTACGTATTAGACAGGTTGGAATGCTAAAATGGTCAAAGCTGGGGTAAAATTGCTTGGGATGCGGGCAATCCTTCCTTCTAGCGGCAAAAGTCTTCAAAAGTACTAGCAGTAACTATTGTAAAGCATAGCGAATGTCGTTAAAGACTTCGGGTCAAGATACTTTACGCAGTTTTTTTTTTTTTGGTGCTATTTACACGCACATCTCAATGCTTATTTCTAGCGGGATAAATTTTGACTATTACCCTAACTATAAGAATATGATTACAACGTCTCAAAAGCGACAATGAATATGTCCAGAGCAAGAATTTTTAGCAGTATTTTTTATTGTCAATAGATGAATGATTAAGGCCCCATTTGACACTCATTTTTTTCTATTTTTTTTTCAGTTTTATAAACTAAAAAAGAAATAAACGCGTTTGGTAACCAGTTTTCGCTTTTTTTTCTTCAATTTAAAAATTAATTTTAAAATCAAGACTGTTTTTTAAAACTCCAAAAATGAGTTTCGATTTTCAGTTTTGGTGTTTTTTTTTTTTTGAGACCACCACCCTCCCATCGCCAGCAGACACCATCTACAGCGGGCCGGCGACCACCGCCATGCCCCACCACGGCCACCGCAAACCACAGCACAAAAAAAAACCCAAAATACAAACTGGATAATCAAACACCTAAAAAAAACCTCAAAATAAAAACTGAGTTATCTACTTGTTTTTTTAAAAATTAAACTAGTCTTGTTTTTTTTTTTTAAACTGAAAGTGTTATCAAACAGAGTTTAATAGTATCTAGCGGCAATCAACTTTTGTTGTATGAGTGGTTTATAACGTGGATAGCAATCAAAGTTTTTTCTTCCTCGTGTGTTGTCAAAATCATGCCTAAAGAAGATTTTAGCAATAAGAAACCCAAGTTCTTCATTAAATGAAGACAGGAATTACTTTATAGCGACATATCTCTATTCTTCGATTACTAAAAACCTTAGCAATAAAACCTTAACATCTCGACCTGAGTCTATAGCAACAATATTTTAATTTCGACGACAAGTAGTAAGAAATGGCCTTGCCCCAAGGCCAAAAAATGGTACGGCTAATCATCGTTGTAAATACTGTACCAGATTGCATACAATTTTTCCCATTAAATGGTATGTACGGGTACCATCTCGAATATCTTGTCAATTACATACATATATATGTAATACTCATTCATCAACCAAACTAAAAATATGTACATATATTTCTTCTCTCGTAGCTCTTTTAGAATAAGTTGCTTGTTCTTATACAACATATCCCCTTTTTCAACTAAGCAGTTTGTTATAGAATAAGGTGATTGTTCTTATACAGTGACATCTGGAACAAACAGCTATTCAATTGAATTATCTTCTCTCGAATTACCCCCTTTTCAAGTATCTAATTAGTGAACTCTTATAGAAGAATATTAAGTTAGTTGTCTAACCCTTGGCTTCAAGAATAAGCTTTTTGTGCGCGTGCATGTGTGTGAACCAGTACATGAATATGATGAAAGCTTCTAATTATAATGCAGATAAAATTAAGAGGAAAAGTAAAAGCGAACTGAAAATTATAATGAAGATTGAAGAGGCACAAGAAAAGATTCTACAAATATCGTGATGAATATTGTGAGGAAGAGACTACAGAGGCTTTGATCCATATAATAGAACCTAGGATTTTTACTTATTTAGTCTCTGTATTGTCTTTTTAAATATTCCAACGAAATCTGTAACTTCTACATTTTTAAGGAAACAGATAAAAAACACATTGTCTTAGAGAGTTTTTCACCCGTATCACCTATATCGGTACAACCTGTACGAAACGATTTTTAGCGATACGATTTGTTAAGGATACGTACCGGTAGAAGGCAAAAATAGTAGGGTATGACCGGTATCGGTATTCATAGCTATACGGCTAATGAAGTTTCTGTATTTTTGGGCGGGGCGGGGCGGGGCGGGGCGGGGGGGGGTTTAGAGTCCAGGAAAAAAAAAAGATATATACACCTGAAAGAATCCGAATTGCTGGCTTGCTTTTAAGATCTTCTGAACGGTCTCAGATCGATCAACACCCTCGGCTTTTCCAAGATCAACAACTGGAATGTCTTTGCACAACGGAACAATTTGATTTCCTGGTCTTCTACCAGATGGGAATACATAACTCTTGGGCAAGGACAGAACATTAGACCAGTTTGAAATAAGCACATCCATTATTTCTTGAGAGTCTTGTTTTCTATGTGATAAGCTTGTTAAGAAATCCTAAGGTGGGGAGTGGATTTATACTTGAAACCACGAGAAGATCGAACATGCTGTCATTAGGAAGACAACACCGTTTATGTGTTTAGAGGTTGAAGACAATCTAGCCCTCAAGAGCATCAAGGTACCTGGGTTCCTTGAGGGCCATTGTCATGCAATTTCCTCTCTTTATTTTTCGCGGTGGGGGGAGAGGGGACCAGAAATGCATCTCGAAGTAATTTTGGTATGGTAGCCATGTCGGCACTTCTTAATTGGCTGATGCCACTCCTATAGGTTTTTCTTGATTTTACAAATCGTGTGCATGAGTAAAGAGCGTTACTAGCTAGTTAAAGAGTACGAATCGTGTGCATCGTTTTCTTTTTATTTCTTTTTCTTTTTTTTGGGTGGGGTTGGGTGGGGGGACGACCAAGAATGCATCTCAAAGTAATTTTGGTGAGATAGCGCTGTCGGCACTCCTAATCTGGCTAGTGTCGCTCCTATAGCGTTTTGCCCGATTTTACCTTTTGCAAATCCCGTGCGTGAGTAAGAAGCGTCACTGGCCAGTTGAAGAGGAGTGCTAATAGAGCTAATGATGGCAATGTTGTTCCACTTCCGTTCTTTAGTTTTTGTTTTTGGTTACAAACCAAAATTTAAAACAAGATATCGTTCACAGAGATTATGTCACCCTAGTAGCATCTGCTAGTAGCGTGGTCCAAGTTCTTGTGGAGTTTTCCTCTAGAAAGACAAAGTCCCCTATCTCGGTTGGTCCCCCGTATTGGCAAGCTTGGCAGCCCATTGATTGCCTTCTCTCAATATGCGCATGAAATTAGATTTGGTGGCAAACAGAAGGAAACAACAGTCTTTCATCATGTTCCTCTTCCATATGGTGCACCCGTGCGTGGCAGTATCTCACATTTCTCTAATCCGTGATCCTTCGGTCCAAGTGATTATGCTAGATTGCGAAGGATGATTAAGGAAGAACATAATGTAGAGAAGCAAAAAAAAAAAAATGGCGCATCTAATTCTGCTTATGGAAGAAATGTTATCATTGTTAGCGACTCTTTAGAATAAATGTTATATCTATTTTTTATTGCTAATTTTAAGAGATGATTTGTACGTCAGACTTATCTAACTTCAAATTTAGATATGCAATTTGTCACGGCTACTAGGTTGTCCCAATATTTGCCACACCAAATCTTGAGAGTAGGTGACAAGAAAGATAATTTAATCAGTATCATATATATTTATTACGAGTATTTCCCTTTCCCTTCAACATCAAGGCATTTATCAGGTTTCGAATAATATAGGCCGGCAGGGACTTGGCTATCAGCGTAGTCCCCATTACGAGATGTTGCACGGAAATTAAATTATTACAATTTCTTTACTAGCACTTTATATCAAAGTCATTGTTTCAACCATGCTCTAGTATATTATGATTGACTCTTCAACTAATTTTTGTGCCATCGCTCTTCAATTATTGTGATTTTAACTTTAACATGTTGGTCTTGCATGTTAGGCATCCGTAGCATCTTACTTTTTGTTCAATTATTGAGGACCACTGATACGAGAAGGAAAAAGTATCGAATCACTTATAGCATGTTTGTGAGTTTTTTTTAAAGGTAAAAACGAGGAAAAGAAAGGAAGGTGATCAATTTCCTTCCTTTTTTTCTAATTTGTGAGTTTTTTTTAGAAGAGAAAAGGAAAGAAAATGGAGGAAAATTTAGGTTTCTTTCTCCAAATCTTTTCTCTCAAAACCGAAAAGAAATTGAGTGAAATGAAACTCTCATAAGTAATACTTTCATAATGCTCATATTACCTTTGAGATAAAGAAGACTAATTAAAATTTTAGTAATTTTTAAGTTCTAAGATTTTTTCAAAAACTTACCATTTTACTAACAAACAAATGAATGTTTTGGACTTTAGAGTTATTCATGGCCGATTGTTTTGGTATGACATTTGGATGTCCAGATCTTTGTAGTCAATTCCTGGATCGCTTTTATGTTATTTTGTTATGGTATTAACCGGCGATTTAAGACTTTACTATTGTGTAAAATTTGTATGATGTCCTTGATAAATAAGGTAGTGTTTGGCATGGTTTTTTTTCTAGTTTTTTCTTTAATTTTGTAAACTATAAAAAACAAAAACTCCTTTGATAGGCAGGTTTTTTCCCCTTCAAACTAGTTTCTAAAACGGGGCTATTTTTTTAAAACTTTATTTTGGAGTTTTGGGGTTTAAAGGGTCAATAATGGTGCCTCTGACTATGGCGGCTAAGACGTCGTCAATGGTGGTAGAGGCCAAGTCGTCGGAGGCGGCGATGGTGGACAAATCATCGACGATGGGTGGTGGTGAAGGTTTGCTGGGCGATTTCGGGTGATGGTGGGGGAATGTTTGGCTGTGGTGTCCTAACAGACAGAATAGAGGGAAAAAAAACAGCAACACTTCAATCAAACATCACATTGTTTTTGTAAAAAACAAAATTTTAATTGGTTTTTTTTTTAAACTGAAAACTAAAACTGGGAATGATTTCAAACTTCATAATCTTGTTCTTTTTTATTATCATAGTTTTATAATATTCATTAGAATTATAAAAGTAATATAAAGGTATATACATAATCTGATATCTTTTCTTTTCTTTCTGTTGAACTTACAAACGAGAGACATGAATAATAATTTATTTTTCTCTCTTAAACTTAGAGAGTATAATATATGAAGTGATCATTTTCCTTTTTCGTTGCTGCGTTTTGACAAGAACCTACCTCCTAAGATATATACTGCCCAGGTGGAAGCCTATGCGTCTAGGTGAGAATCTTTGCTAGCTGTAAGTTTGAGCATCCGATATATCCAAATAACGCTCCAAATCAAAAAAGATCTAAGAAAATGAAATGGGACGGAACCCTGACGGATGAACACGAGTTCTCAACGTTTGTACAATAAGCTGATAACACGAGAAAGTAAATACATAGAGATACTGAAGATGATTAATTCCAGCAGATGTATGATTACAAAAACAACTTTGGAGCCAACATTGTCGTCCTTTGATGATGCGCCTCATTAGACGTCCGAGATTATGCGTTTTTGTAGTGCTTCAGTGTTGAGACCAAATGCGTTGGAAGTGCTCACAAAATCTTTGTACTGGAAGGGTTTGTAGAGTTGGGGATTCATGTCATTGACCAAAGCTTTTGCTGGCTCTATAATGCAGTCAAAGGAAGGATTGATGAAGGTGGCAATGGTTGCCCTGGCTTCACTTGAATTTGTTACTGCACGGTGTTCAGCACTTTTGAGCTTCCCGTTACTGATAATCTGCACCAAGTCTATAAATATGAAATTGCCACAAAAGAAAGAAAAAAAACCTTTTTTAAAATTTACATACATATGATAGTCTTTTGTTGCGCATTACATAGGCCATTTTGACCTTTTTGACGGACCGGTTGGTAAGTTTTTGGCTACAATCTCATTAGTAGAAATAGTTTACAACTCTTCTTGCAGTGACCATTAGTTGTTGCTAAATATTTTTAGTATTTTTTTGTAAAACATGTTAGCGAGAATTCTTATATTAATGTCACTAAAGATATTTAAAAACCATCTTTTATCACTATATGGAGCGTTAGGCGCTTCCTACAGGCTACAGAGGTTGCAATCAAAACTTTGCCAAACCAGTTATGTTTAGATACTTTTCTTACTTACGGTTTCAATCTTCCAGTTTTTTAAAAGGTCAAATAGGTCCTTTTTTCTGGGATGAAGAAATTAAATTGCATCATCTCAAGCATGCTCTTAGGCCCAACATTTATTAGTATTTAGGGAGTGAACCCAACTGGGTGCGTACAAGAGTCTTAAGCCCAAGTCCTCTTTGGGCTGAGCTTAGACAATATTAAGCTTGGTCCGTCATGTTCCTACTAAGGTTTTTTCAAAACCGTCATATGTTCGTACCAAGGTTTTTCCAAACCCTAATTTCGTTAGAAAGTTAATATTTGTTACTGAAGCATATTTTTAGCGACAGCAAATAGTGAGAAGCCTAATATATGATGAAAGTAGCATTTTCCAAAGAAAACAAAATCCAAGTTTAATGACATACATATAGTAGAAATTTTGGTTAGTTCAAGCATATGTATGCTGTACAGTAATACCTGTAACTGGTTGCCTATGTTGACCACAAAAGCATGGGGAAGAGCCTGCACACCAATCCATTGACCATCCTTGAAGACTTGGAGGCCGCTCACATCACCTTGGTAGAGAAGGGTTATGAGGCTAGGGTCACAGTGCTTCGGCACAGCCAAGGTTAAGCTCGGGTCCGGGCATGGAGGGTAGTAATTGGCTGACAGCAGCTGAACTTGGCTCAGTTCTTCCAGGTACCCTGATCCAAGCCCCAGTCCTTCACAGATCATCTCAAGAATCCTCAAGCTCAACTTCCTTATTTCAAACAAGTAGGTCGAAACAACCTCCCTAGAGATCAAATCAAATGATTCTTGTCGCCATTCAGTTGTTTTAAAACGTAAACAATCAAGTACTTTAATTTCAAATTTTGATTTTCTTCGAGTTTTGAGTTATATCTGGAGCATTATTTGATGCACCGAAAAGAGTCAACCAATCCGGAAAGGCAAGTGTTGTGGCCAAAAATTGACCGGTACCGAACGAGCGTTAGTTGGGACCAAACGAGCACGCGAGCAGACCTGCAAAGCACAACACGAGCAAACGGTGACGCGCCAGGACCCCCGGTGGGGGCTCTGGCGGGGAGTCTCCGATGCTTAAGTCAGTAAGCCATCTTGAGAGAGTATCTAATAATATTATAAATCGTCAGAACTTACCATCTTCCTCCTTTTCACTTTCATTTTATAGGAAAGTATTAAATGGTCGGTTACGTCCCCTTAATGGGGAGTTAACAAAATTGATGGGTAGTTATTTACCCATAATGGGAGAGTGGGAGAGTGGGTAAATGCCACTTCCTACCTCTCCAAGAGTCATGGGGCAGTTTCAGACCTCTCTGATTGCGACATGTGTCGCTCTCCCACAGGTGTATATTTTTACCCATATCATTTGTCCCCCATTCCATGTTCTTTCTGAGAAAGAATGTGGAAGCAGGATAATTGACTTAGCATCAAATTTTGTACCCTATTAAGGGATGCTCCGCGTTAGGAATTTAAACCAAAAGTGATATATCTCTCTCATTGGTAGAGTGCAGAAACTTTTGGTTCGGCAAAGGCGGGCTTGTACCGAATACAGGCTTAGAAGGGCTCGCCTACTCGATTGACAGAGTAGAGGCCTTAAACGTGCTCGTCTACTCGGCCAGCTGAGTAGAGAGCATGGACGTAGTCTTTTGCTTAGCTGGTCGAGTAGAGTCTTAAAGAAGCTCATCTGCTGGGCTGCGCGAGCAGAGAGACAGACTAATGTGCTAGTCGCCTCGGCCTAGCGAGCAGAGGCTTAGGAGACTCTGAAGGCGCTCGTCTGCTCGGCTTAGCGAGATGACTCTAATGTGTTCGTCTGCTCAGCCTAGCGAGTAGAGGCTTTAGAGGTTCTAAAGGCGCTCGTCTGCTCGCTTGGAGAGCGGAGAGACTAATGTGCTCGTTTACTCGGCTAGAACAGAGGCATGGGTCTGTGCGCTCGTCTGCTCTGCAGAAGCTAAGACCAAAGGTGCTCATCTACTCGGCTAGAGCAGTGGCATGGGTCTGTGCGCTCGTCTGCTCGATAGAGGCTAAGACCAAAGGTGCTCGTCTACTCAGCTAGAGCAGAGGCATGGATCTGTGCGCTCGTCTGCTCGGCAGAGGCTAGGACCAAATATGCTCGTCTACTCGGCTAGAGCAGAGGCATGGGTCTGTGCGCTGGTCTGCTCGGCAGAGGCTAAGACCAAAGGTGCTCATCTACTCGACTAGAGTAGAGGCATAGGTTTGTGCACTCGTCTGCTCGGCAGAGGCTAAGACCAAATACGCTCGTTTACTCAGCTAGAGCAGAGGCATGGGTCTGTGCGCTCGTCTGCTCGGCAGAGGCTAAGACCAAAGGTGCTCGTCTACTCGGCTAGAGCAGAGGCATGGGTCTGTGCGCTCGTCTGCTCGGCAGAGGCTAAGACCAAATACGCTCGTCTACTCGGCTAGAGCAGTGGCATAGGTCTGTGCGCTCGTCTGCTCGACAGAGGCTAAGACCAAAGGTGCTCGTCTACTAGGCTAGAGCAGAGGCATGGGTCTGTGCGCTCGTCTGCTCGGCAGAGGCTAGGACCAAATACGTTCGTCTACTCGGCTAAAGCAGAGGCATGGGTCTGTGCGCTGGTCTGCTCGGCAGAGGCTAAGACCAAAGGTGCTCATCTACTCGACTAGAGTAGAGGCATAGGTTTGTGCACTCGTCTGCTCGGCAGAGGCTAAGACCAAATACGCTCGTCTACTCAGCTAGAGCAGAGGCATGGGTCTGTGCGCTCGTCTGCTCGGCAGAGGCTAAGACCAATGGTGCTCGTCTACTCGGCTAGAGCAGAGGCATGGGTCTGTGCGCTCGTCTGCTCGGCAGAGGCTAAGACCAAATACGCTCGTCTACTTGGCTAGAGCAGAGGCATGGGTCTGTGCGCTCGTCTGCTCGGCAGAGGCTAAGACCAAATACGCTCGTCTACTCGGCTAGAGCAGAGGCATGGGTCTGTGCGCTCGTCTGCTCGACAGAGGCTAAGACCAAATACGCTCGTCTACTCGGCTAGAGCAGAGGCATGGGTCTGTGCGCTCGTCTGCTCGGTAGAGGCTAAGACCAAAGGTGCTCATCTACTCGGCTAGAGCAGAGGCATGGGTCTGTGCGCTCGTCTGCTCGGCAGAGGCTAAGACCAAAGGTGCTCGTCTACTCGGCTAGAGCAGAGGCATGGGTCTGTGCGCTCGTCTGCTCGACAGAGGCTAAGACCAAATACGCTCGTCTGCTCAACAGAGGCTAAGACCAAATACGCTCGTCTACTCGGCTAGAGCAGAGGCATGGGTCTGTGCGCTCGTCTGCTCGGCAGAGGCTAGGACCAAAGTAGCTCATCTACTCGTCTAGAGTAGAGGCGTGTAGTCCAATGCGCTCGTCTGCTCGACAGAGGCTAGGACCAAAGTAGCTCGTCTACTGGACTGAGCGAGTAGAGGCATTGGGGGTCTAATGTGCTCGTCTGCTCGACTTTGCGAGCAAAAGCTTAGACCCAAAAGGAGCTAGTCTACTCGGCTGGGCGAGTAGAGGCCTTATAGAGGATTCGAGTGAAGTAGCGTGTCCATTCAATTTTGTCATTTCCATCAAGGGTTAGAAGGGTAAACTTGCCCCCCTGTTATGCTGATTGATTGGCGCCACGTGTTGGTTGTCCCAATGCTCGTGAGATCCTGGCTATTGGATTAGAATAATATCTCTATATAAGGAGAACTTTATATTATTTGAGCATGAGAGACTTCGAGAGGCTTAAAAGAGCTTGCCTGCTCGGACTAGCGAGGTAGGAGTCCATCGGAGTTCTTCAACTCGGCTCGACGAGTAGTAAGCTAGGATTTCGAAGGATCTCTACTCTGCGAGGCTTACGTGACTTCTTAAGAAAGGAGCATGAGTGCTCAGCTGGGCCAAGGTTTAGGCGACTCTTTACAGAGATGAGCACGGGTGCTCGGCAGACCATCATAAATGTCATCAATGAAGGGGTACCGGATGATGACAGGCACTGTGATGCTGAGCTTCTCAAGGTGTCGGTCGTGAGAGTGGTTAGAGCACGGTTAAGGCACTTAAGAATAAGCCTCGTAATATCTCTGAGGTTTATTCCTTGAATGACGATACTACTCGTCGTTCAGAACAAGTGATGTGGCCATTACAATAATCTTGGTCATTCTCGTGATGCACAAGGGGAGATTATTTCTGAATTCGCCATTTGCTTGACCTTGGACGTTGGTTATAAAAGCTCTCAGCGTGATGATGAGGTTAGGCGAGGCATCATTGAATAGGTTGCCGTTGACATGTGGTGATTTGTGGTGCTCGATACATCCGAGAGGGACGATTGACTAAGGCTTTGAATTTGCTTAATAGATTCTTACATGGCATGAGTGGTGATAAGCAGGTCGTGCTGCTCAGTCATCGTATGAGGGGGAGTGCAGGCTCCGTGTAAGAGTGGTCGTAGTATTACATGTAGCCCCCCTGACTAAGAAGGCATAAATGCAAAGATGTCTTCTTAGTTACTGTGTAGGGCATGTTCGTAAAAAGAACAGTTATTTGCCGACTCGGTGAGACAAGTAGATAAAGCTAGGGAGTGCGGTCTGTCTGCTCAGCTAGATGAGCAGATAAAGTAAAAAGGAACATGGTTTGCCCAAGCAAGTAGCAAACGTGGAGACCGTTAGAGCAAGATGCCACTAGATGACTAATAAAGAAGTTGCAACATTTTGTCGATACGCTGTGTAGCAATGTGCAACAGTGCGACAAGTGAGAATACGGGCACGAGATCTCAAATTCGCCGCTGGTAAAGTTATAATCGTAGGCTTTGTCGCTCTCATGGTTATTAAATTAATGGTAGCGTGTGCGCGTCTCCATTTCACAAGTCTACATGTGATGCTTAGCAGGCAGGATGTTGCCTTTAAAGCTCCTAGCTTAACTAAAGCCTCAGGGGCTGTGAACTTGTTTTTCAGTTATGAAGTGGTTTGCTTGCCACAGTTGGAAGTCTGGGAATACAGTATAAACCCTTATAATAGGAAAAACATGTCACGAGAAAATATAACAAGAGAGCATATGAGCTCATTAAGGCAACTATATTTAAACGTTAAAGGCTAATAATCATGCTCTGTCACACCATTACTCCCCTGTTGGTTTAGACAGTTAGGATGTGTCGTATTGCGTGTCACAAGCGAAGCATAATAGAAATTTATGAGCACTTAGATGGCTTGAAGGTGCTTTGCCAATTGAAGCAATTGGGCAGCGCTAGACCGAAAAACTAAGAGGTTTTTGGCTAAACTATTTAAGCAATACGGAGGTGTACGCCAAAAGTATCGTGTATAAATTCAGGCCGTTACATATTATGCCGTGTACAAACAATTCTATGTATACAGGCTTTAGTGACGAATTTGTCTATCCATGCACAGGCTAATATGCACAGATAAATCACATTATAAGATTTAATTAAATCTTGACTGTGGGCAGCACCAGAAATATTCAAAATTATGGGGTTAACGCATAATTTCATAAGAAGGAAAGAGTGCACCTGATAAAAGTCCGTTTCTCTTTCACCAGAGGGCCAGCCGTGGTGTCGCCACAGCACCATCATTAGGGCCACCAACTGCCGAAGAGTTAGCGCCGATCACTACCGATGAGTCTGGATCTGGCCGTTTTCTTCTTGGGGGCGTCGATTGCAGACGAAGGCCGTGCATCTGATGGTTGCTACGATGGAGGCTTGGACAGAGCAGTGGCGGAAGCGGCATGTCTGGCGACGGCCGCTTCTGTTGGCTGTGACGGCTTAAAATGGGCCGGAGTGAAGGCAGTAGTCTGCCGCTTGGTGGCTACGGTGGATGATTGTCGATGAAGGCAATTTCTAGCGGCTGGTCCTGTGATTGGCGATAGGCTTTTAGACGCTGCGTCTGACCCCTGTTCGTGATTGTTGATGGCGCTGAGGCATCACCGACGGTGGTCTTGGCGATGCCGGATGTCTGAAAGTGGCGTTGAGGCGAGGGGATGATTTGTGGTAGCGTTCTCCGGGCAATGAAGCGACATCGTTGGCAACGTCGTCGCGAATCTGGTGTAGCGGCGGAGCGGTTGCGTGGCTAATGTCACGTCTGGCGGCCGGCCCTGGCTGGCTGTGAGTTATCCTTTTGTGTCACGGGTGACACTGGCCGATCGTGGCGGTGGCAGATCTATCTGCTTTGTGATTGACGTGGCCGATTCATGGTGGATCTGCTGCGATATTTCTTCTTGGTGGCGTTGCCTGGCGCAATGTTGCATATCATGACGGTAAGACATTAGGGGTTTGAACGGTGATGCGGCGATGTGACCATTGGGGTGCGACGTTGCTGATCGCAAGAGCGGTGGGTTGGTGGCCGAAGAAGGAGGCGACGGTTGTGGTCGCCGCTTGGTGTCACTGATTGGCCGGAGATTGAAGCGACCATGAGGAGTCGGCCGGAATGGTGACGGTAGCCTACCGCACGTTGCCGTGGTGCCGCTAGTTGGAGGGGGACTTGTCAAGCCCGTGTTGGCGACAGTGGCCATGGTGGTGTACAGTGCCGGTCTTCTATTTTTTTTTCTTTTCTTTTGGTATGGTCAGTGAATGCGCCGGTAACCGGAGTTTGGGCGAAAAACTGGCGGCCGGCCAACGCTCGGCTTCGGCATGTGTTTGTCCTCTTTGTCGTAACGGCGGAGACACGAAGAGACAATCTCGACAGGAGCGGCAACCAGCGCCGTGTCTTGCTATAGCGTCATCGTCAGAGACGTTGGCCTGGGCGGCGCAGTGCTGCCGCTGATCCAGTCTCTTTCTTCTTTCTTCTTTTTATTGTGGGCGACCCCAATTTTGCAGACCCTCGGCGGTGCGACGTTGGTGTGGCAGCGGCGGCCGACCGTTTTGCGGTGGTGCTGATTTTGGTCGCGACGGCAGTAGGGCCGAGATCGGTTTAAGGACCCATGGTTCCTTCAGCGCCACTGTTCTTGGTTGCTGTAGCACCGTTGGCGCTGCTATTTTTTGTGGTGGCGGGCCATGATGGCCAGATTGATGACCCATGGTAGTGGGCGACTGGAGACGGTTCCTGTAACAGCGGCAGTGGTGCGTGCCCACTGGCAGAACTTCGTCGGACTTGAAGGTCGGTCTTGGTGCTTGGTCTTCGTGAGACTTGGTCTGAATATTACTGTCGGCTACCACGTGATTAACTGTTGGTGGTGCGCCGGCAGTGCTGTCGGAGGTTTACATTTTGCTTCAAGATCTGCCCGGCTAGTCGGTCCCACGGATGGCGCCAAAATGTGGTGGCCAAAAATTGACCGGTACCGAACGAGCGTTAGTTGGGACCAAACGAGCACGCGAGCAGACTTGCAAAGCACAACACGAGCAAACGGTGACGCGCCAGGACCCCCGGTGGGGGCTCCGGCGGGGAGTCTCCGATGCTTAAGTCAGTAAGCCATCTTGAGAGAGTATCTAATAATATTATAAATCGTCAGAACTTACCATCTTCCTCCTTTTCACTTTCATTTTATAGGAAAGTATTAAATGGTCGGTTACGTCCCCTTAATGGGGAGTTAACAAAATTGATGGGTAGTTATTTACCCATAATGGGAGAGTGGGAGAGTGGGTAAATGCCACTTCCTACCTCTCCAAGAGTCATGGGACAGTTTCAGACCTTTCTGATTGCGACATGTGTCGCTCTCCCACAGGTGTATATTTTTACCCATATCAGCAAGTATTTTCGAAAAGGTGGTTGAAAAGTCCGATAAACTAATTCAGTGTCTCCTTCGCGGTGTTTTTATTAGCTAAAAAGGCTTATATATAGATGTTTAAGAACAAATAAATTACTGATATGTGGTTGGTTTTTCAGGCCAACGTTGAACAGATTCCTCCAAAGGGTGGCAAGGGTGTTTGATGTTGTCCCTCCACAGTTGAGCACCATATTTGGGCAAACCACTGCCGCTAGTGTAGATCCAGCCACCTTTTTCAGTTCTTTCCTTGTCCTCCTCGGGCATGTTGAAGAACTCCCGAAATACACTCGCTGTCTGGGTTACAAGATCTTCTGAGATTCCATGGTTGATCACCTGATTTTAGGTAGACAACTCCCTTATATATATATATATGAATCGTGTACATCTATTTACTTAGACTAAAACAGAATGTGTACCTGAAAGAACCCATAATCTTGAGCTGCTTCAAGAATTTGGTTGATGGTTTTCGTTTTTTCAAATGAACTATTCCTTGCATTTCCGAGATCGACGACTGGAATGGTCTTGCAGAGAGGAACCAGCAGCTTTCCTGGTCTTTCTTCTGCTGGGAATATGTAAGGGTCGGACACCGATTCAACTTGGAACCAGCTTGAAACTTGCTTCTGATCCATTTCTAATCAAAATGTGTGTTCCAAAGTCTGTTTTAAGGGTAGGATTAAATAATCTTGCTAACGAGAATGGATTCTTGTTATACTGCACTCTGGCTCTCGTCTGGATTAGTCAACCCAGATGTTTGATTTTTGCGGGGGAACTCCAACCAGACGTTATTGTAGCCACCACGGAGACGTTGTTGACAATGTAACAATGTCGTTAATGATAGACAAGTTCGACAAACTCATACTTTCAAGTCTGATTTAATAAAGAAAAGGTTTTGGCCGCAACTTCAGAAGTCGCTTTTTTTTATGGACATCTTTAGAGATAATTTAGCCGTATTTTTTAGCGTCGTTAATTAAAAAATCACTAAGTATATATATATTTAACAATCATCATTTGTCACTATGCGAGAGATTGTAAGCTCTTCACTCATAACCAAGATATTTAAGAATTAAGTATGTTATCGGTATTTCATGCGACAAACTCGCAAAATCAAATTCTAGAAAAATGTATAATTTGTGCTGCCACATGGCAAACCGGACACCTATTTACTGTTTAAAGCAAAGCAATGAAAGCAATATTTTGTCCTTCATTGCAAACTTTGTCAAATACGGCCGGCAGACGTTGTCATGGATCTGTCACCCACCCCTGCCGTTTGAGTAGCATTTCTAGTTTGGGTAGACAAATCTTATGACACTCGGTAAGCAGTGGAGGTAACGTCTCAGTTGGGTTGAGAAATTTCATGTCTAAGTAACTATGTATTTAACCCCAAAAAAAAAAGTAACTACGTACTGGGGCAATGTTTGGATACGTGTTTCCACATAGTTTCTTTTACAATTATCACATTTAAGGTAAAATACTTTTAAACAAACAAATAAACCAATTTCCAGATCGAGGGACAATCAAAAGACACAAAGTAGCATTCAATAAATTACTTTATTTTTTCCTTTCAAACATCACCATCCACGCATCATAGACTAATTATTCTGTACAGCGTAAGAGAAGATTTTCCACTAGAAGCGTAGATATGCTTTAGAAAAGGGGTAAATGCACTTTGACCCCCTATATTATAGGGCGGTTGCAAAATGGCCCTCTCTTTTAAAAAAGTTGAACTAAACCTCTTTGTACTCGTTAAAACTAGGCAAAAATGAACGGCCGTTACTGAGCTTGTCAAAATATCAAAAATACCCTTCTTTTAAACACAATTGTTCTCAACAATTTAGGGTGGGTGAAGGAAGACTCGAGAGAACAGCAAGGAGCAGTGGCGGGGGGCAAAGGGAGGCGTGGATGGGGGATGAGAAGAGGAAGGAAGAGAAGAGGGTCACCATCGTCGACGGGGGGAGGGGGCAGCAGGCGGAGCGCCGGGCTGTTACGGCTGCATGGAGCGGGGGGACAGAAAAGGAAGGAAGAGAGGGGGGAGTCGGCATCGCCGATGGGATTGCGGGGGCTGTTGTGGCAGCGACGGGCGGGGGAGAGAGTAGGAAGGAAGAGAGGAGGGCGGCATCGCCGATGAGGGAGAGGGGCTGCCGGCGGAGAGGGGCTGTTGCAGCAGCGGGGTGTGGGGGAAAGAAAAGGCAGGAAGAGAGGGGCTGGGGAGAGAGAGGAGGAGGGGTCGGTCTCACCAACGGGGGGAGGGGCTGCCGGTGTCACCAACGGGTTGGCTGCACAAAGGGGTTGGCGGCGCTGGAGTGGAAGTGATTAGGGTTTCTGTATGGGAAATTAGGGTTGGGGAAATGTACGATTGGGTCGGGTTGGATGGGCATGGAGCAAGTTGGGGCAGGCTCTGTCTGTGACTGCATGGGTAAAGGCGGGCGCTGGTCAGGGCGGGCATGGGTCGGTTATGCCCACTGGATTTTTGAAATTAAATTTCAAAAATTCATAAATTCAATTTTTTTTTTGGCTCTAGAGTTGGCCTTTAAAAGGAAGGTTTGTAGATGAATTGAAATGAGGGGAAAGTAGGGAATGACCCCCTCTACTTTACACGTTGTGCGATTTGCCCCCCTCCACTTCAAAGTTAAGCACTAAACCCCCCCACAGTTACAGAAAATGGGCACCTTAGACGGATCCGTTATGAATAGCGTGAAATGACCAAAATACCCTTATTTCTTTATTAGCTAATGACCCCCTGTACTATGCATGGTGTGCAATTTCCCCGCCTCAAATTTAAATTACAATTTTTGCCCATGACCCTCCTCCTCTGGTCAACCCCGCTACAATTGGTGATTCACTGAGCACAACCACTTCACTGAACACAACCACTAGTCTTTTTCTCCGACCACCAGGGAGTTAAAAAAAAAAAAGGAACCGCGATTGCCGTTAGGATTAACAACGAATTTGCAAATTAAGCTTTTGAAATCCTAAAATTAGAGGATTTGAAACCCTGATTTAAAAATTAGGGTTTTGAAACCTTAAAATTAGGGTTCAAAACCCTAATTTGAAAATTAGGGTTTCTCTTCTCCTTCTCCAGATCTGACCCCGCCGCCGGCAGCCCAAGCGTCATCCTCACCCCACGCCGCCGGCAGCCTCTCTCGGCCCACCATCCAGCAGACTCGCCCCGCCCCACCCCACCACGCCGGCAAGCCCCTTGGCAAACCCACCCCACCACGCCGGCAAGCCCTCTGGCAAACCCACACTACCGATTTCAATTCAATTCCATTTCAATTCAATTCAAATTTTCATCAATGCCGTGGAAGGGGAAGGGGAAGGGGAAGGGGGAGGGCGGTCGCGGCGACGGGGAAGGGGAAGGGCGGTCGCTGCGACGGGGCCTTGGGAAGGGGGGGCTGTCGCGGCGACGGGGAAGGGGAAGGGCGGTCGCTGCGACGGGGCCTTGGGAAGGGGGAGGGCGGTCGCGGCGACGGGGAAGGGGAAGGGCGGTCGCTGCAACGGGGAAAGGGAAGGGTGGTGCGGCGACAGGGAAGAGGGAGGCAGACGGGGAAATGAAGGGGTGCGATGGTCGGGTGGTCGGGGGAGTTGACAGAATTGGGTTGGGGGGATAGGGGGGTTGGGTGGCGGGGGGGGTGGGGTGGTTAGAATTAGGGTTTTTTTTTCTGATTTTCTTTTCTAAAAAGAGACAAGGGGCAAAAATGTCATTTATAAAAAGAAATCGTTAGTCAGCGCGCGTGTTGACCACGCGCTGTTATATTTAACGGTTTCCGTCTAAGGTGCCCATTTTCTGTAACTGTGGGGGGGTTTAGTGCTTAACTTTGAAGTGGAGGGGGGCAAATCGCACAACGTGTAAAGTAGAGGGGGTCATTCCCTACTTTCCCCTTGAAATGAAAATGGTCACTTTTTGCAAAATTTCTAGGGTTTGCAAGTGAACTGAAATGAAAATGATGGATTTTTGGGTGATTTTTGACAAGTGTTTAGTATTTTATTAGGTTAAAAGGGTAGTTTTGTCCTAAAAATTTAGGTTTTGGACGCCAAACATTTCCGGCCCAAAAAGTGTGTTAACTTATCTGGAAACTGTCCATTTTGTCCAGTTTTAACAAGTACAGGGAGGTTTAGTTCAACTTTTTTTAGAAGAGGGGGTCATTTTGCAACCGCCCTATAGTACAGGGGGTCAAAGTGCATTTACCCCCTAAAGGTAATGAGGAATTACATTTCAGCAACCTGATCACTCATTAGATCCCACAGTGGATAACAGTTTCTTTTCAGCAAAAAGAAATTAAGAATCTAATTAAGTAATTTCCTCATCACCTTCCTGATTATCTCATCTTATACTTGATGGCCATGCTCAATAACCATGCCAACCAAATCGGGTTTTCAATCCAATACGCTTTAAGTCGCAGAGTTTATGCACTTTTGTATATTGCATCAGTACGAGGACCAAAGGCTTTGGAAGAGTGAACAAAATCTTTGAACAGACAAGGTTTATAGCGTGGGGGGTTGTGGCTATTAACTAAAGCTGCAGCAGGCTCTACAATGCAGTCTGGAGGGGGATTAATTAAGGTGGCAATGGTTGTCCTAGCTTCCTTTGAATTTGTCACTACTCGATGCTCAGCACTTTTCAACTTGCCATTACTTATAATCTGCACCAGAATAAAAAATCTCGCATCAGAAACCCCAAGTACATACGAACGGGGTGTTCCGTAAAAATGGTCTCATTTGATTTTGTACAAGGTTTCAAAGAAACTAAACTGAGAATAGCAGTATGTCAGGGCATCTTTCTCTAATGCCTACACAGTTTAGTATTGTCAATTATCAGAGAACAATCCAGATTGTCCAAAAAATCTCAAGGGAAGGAAATAGTTACCTCTAGCTGGTTGCCTATATTAACAAGAAAGGCATTGGAAAGAGTCCCTACGCCAATCCAGTACGGCCCATCCTTGAACAATTGAAACCCAGACACATCCCCTTCAAACAGAATGGTTATGAGGCTAGGGTCAGAGTGTTTTAGTAGTCCCAAGGTTAAACTCGGGTCTGGGCACGGTGGGTAAATACTTGCTGATAGTACTTGAACTTCACTTGATTCTTCAAAGTACCATGGTTCAAGTCCCAATCCTTCACAAATCAGCTTCAGAATCCTCAAACTCAACCTCCCTATCTCCACTAAATATGCTGCAACAACCTCCCTGGACATCAATAAATTATACCCCCAAGTCATATCAAAATTGAGTTCTTCTAAATTTGGTTGAATTATGCTTTAGGTACTGCATTAAGTATAGACCTTACCGATATTTACTTGGCTTTTCAGGCCAAAGTTGCATGCACTCCAAGGGATAGCAAGGGTGCTTGATGTTGTCCCTCCACAAGTGAATACCATCTTTGGCATAATCGCTGCTGGCCGTGTAGACCCATCCGTTTCTATTAGCGATAGTACTACTAGCCTTCTCCTCGGCAGGCATGCCTAAGAAATCCTTGAAGACTCTGTATCGTTGATAATATCTTCCGAGATCCCATGGTAGACCACCTGTTCCACAAAGTATTGGGATGTTGTATCTGCTGTAAATTTGTCTAAAGAGACCAATTTTACTACCAAAAAAGGGTGACTGATGATATGCCAAGACGGGAATTTGTACCTGGAAGCATCCAAATTCTTGACCAGCTTTCACGATCTGCTTAATTGTATTGGGGTGCTCGGTAGTCGCTGCTTTTCCCAGGTCAATGACAGGAAAATTCTGGAATATAGGTATAAGAAGCTCCCCTGGTCTATCTTCCTCAGGAAATACATAACTCTCTGGCACATATTTTTCTTTGCACAACCCAAAATCATGATCTTCCATTTTCATATATCTCCAGCAAAGTTTAGTTCTTGATCAAATAGTACTAGTGATCAACATATAATCGCAACAACTGTGTACTTATATTACTGGTCAATTTTCCCTCTATGATCAATCTAGAAAACAACCCACATAAGTACTCCGCTATATTATAATCTGATTAGTGGAATACCTTCTCATATCAAATTTTCAATGGCCGAACTTAGCAACTTGAAGGTTCCCAGCTTGACATATTAATTAAAGTAAGCACTGTCGTAGTAGGCTGCAAATAGGTGGTTTCTGGTTGGGGACCCCAAAAAGAAAAATTCGCAAGTCATCGGTTCAAGCCTCCATGTGATTACTTTAATCTCACATTAACCAAACTATTAATGATGCTCTTTAATCACTGGTAAGAGGATACTGATGTGGATGATGACGATTATATTAATTTAGGGCTAATTATACCTATGTCCCTGAGGTTTGGGAGTAATTACACGCGAGGACACAAAGTTTCAAAATGTAACACTTATGTCCATTAACAAACGAAATACCAAAATACTGAACGGTTCTGACAAAAAGACCAAGTTGCCCCTAAATAAAAGTTGAAATCCTGATTTGCCCCTGGGACCACATGAAACCCTATTTATTCAAATGCCATTATCTTCAATTTTTCTCTCTTAAATTCTCTTAATTATTAAATTCTCTTAAATTCTCTCTCTCTCTTAAATTAATTCTCTCTCTCTATCTCTCTTCCCCCACCACCCCGCACAACACTCCACCGCTGCTACCACCTTCGTTGTTGCGCCTCCCATTCCCCACCGCCGTAGAAAACCAGATCACGGCCAACCAGCCATGGCGATGGTAGATCTTGTGGGTTTGCGAATTGCCGGGATCGGTGAGATCATTTTGCGAAGGGATTGCCGAGAAGATCTAAATAGGGTTTTAGAGTG
The DNA here is from genome assembly GCA_033070095.1 of Escallonia herrerae. NCBI lineage: Eukaryota > Viridiplantae > Streptophyta > Magnoliopsida > Escalloniales > Escalloniaceae > Escallonia > Escallonia herrerae. The sequence continues at coordinate 197,757 of JAVXUP010001199.1, forward strand.
ATGTCGGCTCGAAGGGATTTGGTGCGGGGAGGGGCTTGCCGGCGTGGTGGGGTGCTATGCCGACATGTTGTAGAGGCTGCTAGCGTGGTGGGGTGGTGTGGACAGGGGCTGCCGACGGCGAGGGGCTGGGGATACCGTTCAGATTCACTGGCAATAGGATGCACAAGAAAACCCTAATTTGCAAATTAGGGTTTCAAAAATATCCTAAAACTAAAACTGATAAATAAATCATATATAATAATAAACAGATATTTTTCAATATATACAGTACAAGCGTCATTGATGACATCATACAAAAAGTACACTTTTTGTCTGACTGGACATGATACATTTGAAACACTTTTGGTCACGGAATGTTACATTTTGAAACTTTGTGTCCTTGACTGTAGGGACATAGGTGTAATTAGCCCATTAATATATAGTCAATCTCAGTACGCTTTGATTTAAATATGTTCTCATCTCTACATGCAACAAGATAAAGAACTAATAATATTACTGGCAATGACAGTAATACAGATTATAATTGTGAAATAAATCACATACCCCAAAAAGAGAGTGAGTGGTTATTCTAAGAATCTTGCACAGTAAGTAAGTTGATATAATATATATAGTATTAGCTAATTTTCCTCCATAGCTTTTTAGCTTTAGGACAATCCGTGATTAAGTGTATAGTCGTTTCAGCAGCGAGATTGCACCTTTGTATTGACATTAGTGATAATTTTTTATCGATCTAAGTTCATTGGGAGGCAATCTATCCCACAGAAATAGCCATAGGAGAAGGATAATCTTCTGGGGGAAATCCTGCTTCCAGATCCAAGCCCAATCACTTTCACTTTCTTCCTCTATATCCACATTCTTAGCAAGCTAAAGGCACTAAACATAGTGAAATTGCCTTTGGGGTTAGGGGCCCAAGTAGGCTGATCCCCCTTAAGGGTATACAAAGGTAAGTGAATTTAATAATTTCAGTCAGCTTGCTAGGGTTCACAGTTTTTTTCAGCTTGTCAATATCCAAATTTCCATTCATAAAATATTGGGTAACTTCGGAACCTCTTCCTCTAATTTGATCTTGGCAGTCAACATATAATGGTTCTTTGCCACTCCACCACTCCTTCCAAAAAGCAAATTTTTTTTTCTCATTGTTGATGTTCCATCTAATTCCTTTCCTGAGGTGAGGAATTCCTTTCTCGATGATTTTCCAATCTTGAGAGCCTTTTTTTGTGGAGCTTCAACCTTTGAGATTTTTGTTAGTGTTTCCAAAATATTGTGTCAATTTTTTTGATTCATTTTGTGTACCAAAATGATGGAAGGAATGTGAAGAGCCAAAGAGGAGGAATCGCCTTATTGTGAGGCGCAAAAGGCGATTAGACGCCTTAAAATTTTCGTGATCGAATTTGGGCCGTCGGTGTGATGAATCGGTGTGATGAATTTGGACCGTTGGCAGCTGGTTGGTTACAGTTGCACCAGTTCAGATATACCGAGCGGCTGCACCCATTGGGTAGCTAGGTGGTGCCGGTTTAGAGAGACACACCTGTTGGGAGCTAGTTAGTTACTGGTTCGGAATCTGAACCATTAATCTTCACTGTTTCTGATCTAATGGTCTAGATTGATTGGATGCATGATGAAAGGATTTTGACCCTTGGTGAGCAGACACTAGTGCTCTATAAATAGAGCATAATGATCAGATTTTTGGAACCATATAATCAGCCAGGCCTCTACTCTCTTCGTTTTTCTTCCTTTCTGCAGATCTTCTACAAAGAACAAATTTCTGTAGAATTCTTTCTTGTAGAATCATTATCCAGATTTTCATACACCTATCTGTGAGGTAAATATAGTTTGTGTAAATGCTATTCACTAGTGCGCTTTGTTGTATCTTGAAGGATATTTGCCTACAACCTGCTGCACACCATTTCTGGTGGGAGCAAATATAAACCTAAGAAAAGCGTTTTATAACGTGTCTCAAAACCAATTTATCTTTCAGTCACGAAGCCATACCATATTACCACCAACAATTTTTGTTCTTGATCTATTTACCTTGTAACACTTCTACCCATAAAAGTTTTTCATTGTTCAGTAATTTCCATGTTAGTTTAAGTATGTTAGACATATTACTCTCTCTAGTCTTTTTGATTCCTAACCCTCATCTTTTGCTGAGCAATCAGACATTTTCCAAATTAACTAAGTTAAGCTTTTTCTAAGTTTTAGTATCCCCCAAAGGAAAGGCATATTCGTCTTGTTAAGTTGATTATAGTTATTTTTGAAGAGTCTGTTATGGATGAGGCGAATTTCAAGGTAGGTTCCCAGGTTATCAGGGGTAAGGGGGATCCCACATCTTGTGCTAATATCCTGAGCTTTTTGAGTCAGGATATTCCTAGAAGCAAAAAAAAAAGCTTATCTACAAAAGTTTATGCGTTGTCCAAACATTTTACAAAATTTCTTTAATGTGTTCATGACCATATTACACTCTTTCTCTCTATCTGTCCAGAACAAAATGAGATCATTAGCATAGAATAAGTGGGAAATGAGAGGTCCACCTTGCGAGGCTCTCAATCCTATCCACTTCTTTTTTAGGTTGCAGTATTGAAGCATTAGGCACAATTTCTAAATACATAGAACAAAAACATAAAGGGATAGGAGATCACCTTGCCTAATCCCTCTTGGGGGTTCAATGGCTTGAAGAGGCGGACCATTCCAGAGAAACTCCAAACTAACTTCAGTAATCATGTTCGTTATTAGATTAATCCATTTTCTAGGGAACTTGAAGTCTTCAAGAGTATTTTTGATAATATTTGAATTCATTTTGTCATAAGCTTTAGTCTAGAATAATTTTAAATATTAAACCTTTTTTTTTCTTTTCCGTTCACAAGAGCGTGGAGGATTTCTTGGGTGACAATGGCATTGTTTGTGGTAGATCTTCTGGGGACAAAGCTGCTATAAGCAGGGTAATCAGTTCAGTGAGGAGGGGCCTTAGCCTGTTTAAAATTTTGATGGACTTTATAAGTCACATTTAACAGGCTTATGGGTCTAAATTGAAAAATGTACCGGGGAAGATCCACCTTGGGTATAAGGGTGACAAAATTTTCTCCTTATCAAAGCAATTTTGGAGCAAGGAACAGCAGGAGGGGCCCACAGTATCCCAAATTCATGGTAAAACATGGCATCTATTTATCAGAACCTGGGGCTTAAAAGGCCTTCATATTAAGAAAGGCATCTTTTATATCGATAGTACTTAAAGGCACTAAAATATTTTTAAATTTACCTTCCAATATTTTAGGGGTATTTTTAGTATTCCAAAAACTAACTTCATCGTGGGTTCTATTGAAGATGTTAGTAAAATACTCCACAGTATGGTTCCTGAGGAGTTCGGGGTAAGATATTTAATAGTCGTTACTATTTTTTAGGGTGGGGATTTTATTCCTTTTCCTGCGAGCTAGATTAAATATATGGAAAATCTAGTATTTCTATCCTCTTGGGAGTCATTCACCCTAGAACATGTTAGTAAAATACTCCACAATATGGTTCCAGAAGAGTTTGGGTAAGATATCAAATTGTTGATATTATTTTTCAGGGTGAGGATTTAATTCATTTTCCTGTGACTAGAGTAAATATGTTGAAAAATCTAGTATTTATATCCCCTTAGGAGAGAGCCATTTCACACTAGATGTTTGTAACCAAAAAAAGCTACTCTTGGGCAAGCGTATCATTATAGTACTTCCTCGTCTCCTTTTCAAGGCATTCAATGTGATGGGAATGGTGCTTGGCTAAAGCAATTCAAAGACCTATTAATCTCGCCCACAATCTCTTTTTCCTTTTAATTATATTCCTAAATATTACAGAGTTCCAAACTTTAGCTTTATCCTCTCGAAACCGTTATCGCATCCATGATTTTATGTTGGTTTCTCAGGAACTAGTCACATAATTTCTTAAAATTATCATGAAATTAGCCAAGCAGCTTCTAATCTAAAAAGGTTTTCGAATAGAGGGGAAAGATTTGTTAAATAGCGTACTTGAGCAGTTTATACTTATTGCGCAATGATCTGATGATGTTCAAGGTAGGTTGCGGACTTTTGCTTTCGAAAAGATGACACACCATCCCCGGTTTGACATGACTCTGTCCGGTCTTTTTTGTACATTCGTCCACCCTTGCCCTATGTGGGTCCAGGTCAACTTTGGTCCATTGCATCCGAGGTCAATCAATACGCATGTATTGATGTTATCTTTGAATTTTCAAATCCTTATGGTTTCATTGTTGTCTCATTTTCCTTTGCGTTCATTAACATCTGTTATATCGTTAAAATCTCCCTCAACTAGTCTGGACATGTTATTTTGTAAGGAAAAATCTATAACGTTTTCCCAAAGTAATTCTATTGTTTTTGGATTTGGGCTTGCATAAACAGCTAAAAAAAACAATCCTCGGAAACATTTATGGAGACAATCGCATGAATGACTTGGTTCGTGGCTTGTAGAATGGATAAACTAACTTGGGTAGAATCCCGAAGAGTCAGATTCCTCCCATTCGGCCTTCCGAGTTGACAATATAGGAGGCGATGTAACCATTGTTATGAAAAAAAACCTTCCCATTTTTTCAAATTGAACGATCGGTTCGGGGATAGCAATCATATTTGGTCTGAAGCGTCTAGTTGTTTCACGAAAGTCAAACCTGGAATTTTCATTTCCAGCTCTTTTCCCCGCAATTCCATATGTAAATGTCCATCGATTTACAATCTGGGACGGTCGATAGCAGTTCCTTGCTTAGGATCTGCATTAGTGCTTTGATTCTTTCTTTTTCTTGAAATTGTCCTCTCATCACAGTTATCTGGGCGAGATGAATAGTCATTCGTGTGTTCTTAGTTTTGTCGGACTTCTTCGTTCATTTAGTTGACACATGCGATGTGGAGTTCTTGGGAGTTCATGCTTATGATGGGCGATACCTTTTGGCGATTCAAGGAGTAACCCTGGATTGATAAGTCGTCCATCTATCCAATGGAGTCAATGGGCTGGTCGAAGAGGAAGATAGGGAAGTGATTTGAGAGAAGGGGGCAACTGATTCTGTCAGCAGGATGATTCCACTAATAGGATTTAGGTTTTTTTTTTTTTCATTATAACCTGATCCATTTGTATGTCTATGTTCAAATATAACCTTATATATCTCTATTTCAACTTTTCCTTCCATAGGGTTACTCTCGGCATTTTAGAATTTTCCTCCAATTAATGGGATTGGTGTCGATTATGAGGCCTCTTCACTAAAGGCTTCTATATTCCGTCTGTTGTCATATCCTCTTGGGCCTTCTCTTCGAGGTTCCCGAGTCTTGTGGATAAAGCTCGAAATCCAATTTTTCTCCCAATAGCTTGATTATCAAGGTTGATTTCCACTTTTTTGAATATTTTTATCAGATTGGCTGACAGAGTTGTCTTTGGTAGGAGGATCAGATTCTTCTTCCTCCTTCATAGCTCCCTCATTTTCATCTCTCATTGACTCATCATCCTCACCACACTCCTTATCTGAGGTGGTTTCCTCCATATCATTTTCAAAATACACCGGTTGTTTATCGGTGCAAACATTGCGTCCCTATATGATTTCATTTAATTTAGCCCTAGATTGGGCATTTCCCCAATATATTGGGTTCCATCAGCATCCGGCAGATGGGAGCCCATTTCCTCCATCTTGGTGTCATGTTTATTTTTAGGCTTTTTGTTGCTTCTCCTATCCAGTTCATCCTCACTCGGAAGAAGTCCTTGATTCTAGGTTTCCCTCTCTAACTGAGGGGAAGATGGTACCACCTGTTGCCGAAGGATGGGTTTAGCTCGAACTAGTAAGCTTTCAGTCCCAGACCATACAAAATAGATGATCAAATTCCATCACACAAACTTTAAATCGTCCAATTGCATTTAGTGACGATACACACTTGCAAAGTGTGCTGCCACATTGAGCCTTATACACGAGCCTGATACGTGTCATCATTGCTAGCTTGTCCCATAGTTGGTGCACTTACATAGGCCTTAGCACATTGCATAAGCAAAGAAGTATTAGACCTTCTTTATATATTCACTTACTTTTCAATTTCTCTTAAATTCGAGTCCTTTGCCTATTCACATTCCTCTCAGCCCTTCATTTTTTACAAAACAATTCCCAAAACTTAGACACAATATTTTGAAAAAGGATTAAATATACTTTAGTACACCAGGGGGTCTAAAATTTTATTTTTTACACAAAAGGTTTCATCCATATTCCTAACGTTCTAGCAAAACTATCAGAGACAATTTTGTCATCCAGCTTTGTTTTTTTTCGAACCCTACCATCACTGCCTCCTTAGTTTTCATCACCATCTTCACCACGCTTTTCTGCCCATCATCCTTTGCCAGAAAGCCCCACATCATCAACTCCCGATCGCCCGATCTCTACCCGGAGTCCATTACCTAGGAATCCTCTGCCCAACACTTCGTCGTCGGCTCCCTCCACCACCGCACCCTCATCTTCGTCTTTGTTGTCGACACCCTTGTCTCCTCCCCCCAGCTCCTCCCTTCTCGGCCTCCCCCCCCCCCAACCATCCCCGTCGCCGCCTCTTTGTCGCCGTCCATTCCTCCTCCTCCTCCTCTTCCTCCTCCTTTGTCCTTAGGGCCAATCAAGTAGAGCACGGCACGCCGTACAGTTCTTGTGGGCTCATCGGGTTTGCTTACATCAGCAAGGGCTACCTCCCCATGGTCCAATTGAATACTGGGAAACTTTTCTAAGTCAACGTCAACGACGGGGCAACGAGGACGGTTCTGTTAAACAAGGATTTAACAACAGGTGATGGGATCTCCTTTCAAGAGTTGGTGTGACTTTTGGTTTGCCACGGGGTTAGCGAGGTGGTCGACAGTGTAACTTTTGGTTTGCGACGGTGGTGGCGAGGTGGTGGTGAATCTAGGGATGTTGGGGGTTGGCGAGGTTGATAATGGGTGACGACAGTTTTGGTCATTTTTCTGGCACTATTAAGGCTCATCGCTGGCAACCGACGACTTGTTTTTCGGTTGTGGGTTGGGCTTGGGAAAAGGCTGGTTATGATTTGTAAATTGAGATTAAATGGGATTTTGAAAACAAATCAAGCTGGCTCAAAATTTTCTCTGATGGTTTTGCCTAAAACGTTAGGAATTTGACTTATTGCGAATTTGAAACTACAGATCCTTTTGTGTAAAAAAAATAAACTTTTGAATCCCTAAGTGAGATTTCAAGATACTTTTAGAATACTAACGTATATTTAACCATTTGAAAAACATCGAAAAGATGTTTTCAGATAGTTTCCTTTACCATTGCCGCATTTAAGCTAGAATACTTTGAAAGTAACTAGTATACCGAGTTCCAGATCGAGAGACAATCAAGCGACACAAACTAGCATTCAATAACATCATATTCTTTTCTCCTTTCAACATCACAATCCACGCATCATAAAGTAATATTTTTACAACGTAAGAGAAGATTTTCCACTAGAAATGGAAGATACTTTAAAAAAAGGTAATAGGAAATTGCATATCAGCAACTAAATCACTCATTAGATCCCACAGTGGTTAACAGTTTCTTTTAAGCAAACAAAAACATAAAGGAATCTAATTAAGTAATTACCTCATCACCTTGCTGATTACCTCATCTTATAGTTGAGATGCTCAATAGCCATGCCAGCCAAATTGGGTTTTCAATCTACCTAACACACCTAAGTCTCAGAGCTTATGCACTTTTGTATTGCTTCAGTATCAGGACCAAAGGCTTTGGAATAGTGAACGAAATCTTTGTACAGAAAAGGTTTATAGTGTGGGGGGTTGTGGTCATCCAGTAAAGTTGTAGCAGGCTCTACGATGCAGTCTGGAGAGGGATTAATGAAGGTGGCAATGGTTGTCCTAGCTTCACTTGAATTTGTCACTACTCGATGCTCAGCACTTCTCAACTTGCCATTACTTATAATCTGCACCAAAATAGAAAATCTCGAATTAGAAACCTCAAATACGTACTAATGGGGTGTTCCTTAAAAATGGTCTCATTTCATTTTGTACAAGTTTTCAAAGAAACTAAACTTAGAACAGCCATAGTGTCAGGGCATGTTTCTTTAATGCTTGCACACTTTGGTATTTCAATGATCAGAGAACAACCCTGAACTGTCTGTTCTGTTCCGGAGTTGAAGGGTGGCTTTTCTGACATTATGCCCTGCAAAAGATTGTCCTCAAAAGCTCTCGAGGGACGGAAATATTTACCTCTAGCTGGTTGCCTATGTTAACAAGAAAGGCGTTGGAAAGAGCCCCTACGCCAATCCAGTGCCCATCCTTGAACACTTGAAGCCCAGACACATTTCCTTGAAACAGGATGGTTATGAGGCTAGGGTCACAGTGTCTCAGTAGTCCCAAAGTTAAACTCGGGTCTGGGCACGGTGGGTACATATTTGCTGATAGTAATTGAACTTCACTTGATTCTTCAAAGTACCCTGGTTCAAGTCCCAATCCTTCACAAATTAGCTTCAGGATCCTCAAACTCAACCTCCCCATCTCCAGTAAATATGCTGCAACAGCCTCCCTGACATCAATGAAATTTACCCCCAAGTCATATCAAAATTGAGTTCTTCTAAAATTTGGTTAAATTATGCTACAATCACTTCATTAAGTATAGACCTTACCGATATTTACTTCGCTTTTGAGGCCAAAGTTGCATGCATTCTTCCAAAGGATGACAAGGGTGTTTAATGTTCTCTCTCCACAGATGAACACCATCTTTGGAATAACCGGTGCTGCTCGTGTAGACCCAACCACTTCTATTTGCTGTTGTACTACTAACCTTCTCCTCGGCAGGCATGCCGAAGAAATCCTTTAAGACTCTCACTGCGTCGTCGGTAATGTCTTTCGAGATCCCGTGGTTGACCACCTGTTCCACAAATTATTAGGATGTTGTATCTGCTTATGGCTGTAAAGTTTACTAAAAACACCAATTTTACTGCCAAAAAGAGATGACTGATCGTACACTAAGACGGGAATTTGTACCTGGAAGAATCCAAATTGTTGACCAGCTTTCAAGATCTGCTTAATTGTATCGGGGTGCTCAGCACTCGCTGCTTTTCCCAGGTCAATGACTGGGATGTTGTGGCATATAGGAATAAGAAGCTCCCCTGGTCTATCTTTCTGAGGAAATATATAGCTCTCTGGCACATATTTTTCATTGCATAACCCAAAATCATGATCTTCCATTTTCATATATCTCCAGCAAAATTTCAGTTCTTCATCTAAAAGTACTAGTGATCAACATATAATGGCAACAGCAATGTGTTCTTCTATTACTGGCCAACTTTCCCTCTTTGATCAGTCTAAAAAACATCCCACATAAGTACTCCATTATATTATAATCTGATTAGTGGAATACCTTCTCAGATCGAATTTTCTATTGCCCAACTTAGCAACTTGAAGGTTCCCAGCTTGAAATTTTAACTAAATTAAGCACTGCGTAGTAGGCTGCCAATAGGTGGTTTCTGGTTGGGGACCCCAAATAGAAAATTCGCAAGTCATCGGTTCAAGCCCCCATGTGATTACTTTAATCCCACAATAACTAAAGTATTAATGATGCTCTTTAATCACTGATAAGAAGATAATGATGTGGATGATGACGATTATATTAGTGTAATATTTAGTCAATCTCAGTTTGCTTTCATTTAAATATGTTCTCATCTCTACATAAACAAGATAAAGAACTAATAATATTGCTGGCAATGACAGCGATACAGATTATAATTGTGAAATAAATCACATACCCCAAAAAGAGAGTGAGCAGTTATTCTAAGAATCTTGCACATGTAAGTAACTTGAATTTTAATTGATTAGGGGACAATGACTTCTTAACAGCAGTATGAACAAGCACATCCTAGCAACAACAGGAAGACGATCACCAATAAAGCTGAAAGCTAAAATCTGTGCATGCTGCTATGAAATGGAGGCCCAGAATGACAAGGTCTCCCGAAGACCATGTCAATAAACAAATTTTCTGAAAGCTTACAGATTGTGTAAAAAAAGGTGTAGCAATATAACAGAGAACGGCTGCTTGCAAGGTGATAACAGAGAAAATGTAGCTAATACAGAAACTTAAAACTGCTTGCCAGGTACTGAGCCAGCTAATCTAGCCCAACAGAACATCAACTTTATGTAACTTGCAACACACATTGTGGCCCCAAAATAAAGTATGCTGACTTTTATCCCCAAGATATGAATGCGGATTTTTTTGCCTAAGCAAAGACTGTAACCAAGTCTTGCAAACTTAGCGGACAGACTAGTTGCTGCAAGACATAATGTTACTTAAGTTGACTTTGTTAAATAGGCAATATAAGCAAATCATGGAGCCTCAAGAAAGCAATAGGCAAACCAAGCTGACAGATAGTTTGCCAGGAAACATGAGGGGTGCCTTTCTTATAATATTATCGGATGCTGATTGCGATAAATAGGCAACAGCTAAAGATATCATTTAACCTCAGCAAGCAGTTGGCAAACTTCCTCTCTGACTACAAGTTGATGAGCAGCAGATTATTTTACCGCCTGATTAAATTGTAGTAATAGAAAACAATGGGAAATGACTGTGAATTAGCCATGTATCACATCACACATCTGTTGCAAAGTTGACATAATATATCCATCATGTTTAGAGCAGGTTCATCAGCTCCTCCCCCACCCCCACACACTTCCACCCAAAAGAGAAGTGAAAGAACAAAATAGACACACGCTGACAGGCATACAAAAACAGAAGGATATATTGTCTAGAGGTGGAAACACAAAGTTCATCAATATATATAACAAGGAAGTATGGAACCAATAGATGAGAGAAACATGCAAATTACATTGGTCAACATACACAAATAAGCAACACACTGGCCTAGTTCAAGAGGCTCCGCCATTACAAGCTCGGAGGGGACTTAGGCAGCATGGTCCCCCTGTCTATTCATGTAAAGGTGGAAATCAGTATGTACCAGAACAACTGAAACTAATACACATCTATTAGGTTATTTCTTTTTGTCCTTGTCACTTGGATCACCTTAGGTGATTAAAGGATCTTATAAGGTTCCAAGGCTGCTTCGGTGTATCCATCATTTGCAGTGTAGTTGATGAGGAAATCTTGGAATATGAAGGATGTGTAGATTGGAGGATTGAATTCGTCGAGCAAAGCATCAGCGGGTTGAACTACGGACTTGTAAGAAGGACTAATGAAGGTGACCACGTTCGTCCGAGGATCCCTCGAATTTGTCACTGCTCGATGTTCAGCACTTTTAAACTTCCCATTGCTGATAATCTACACCATAATTCAAAAGGAGAAACCTTTTAGGAGGTCTCTCGATTTCTATGATGGGATTCCAAAGAAACGGCCAACTCACATTTTTGTATGCATTCCTTCAGATGTTAGAAAGATTATTAAAAAAAAAAACCGTTGCAAATCTATGGTTGATTGCACTCATAGCCCCTCAATTTATGGAAAAATCTACTTGTTGCCCCTTCTATTTTGATAATTATTATCCTACTTCTTGACTTCCCTTTTATAATATTTCCTCTGTCCCACATAATTTGATATCTCTTTTTTGCACGTTGATTAAAGAATTAAGTAATATATTGTGTGTTTTTCATTCTACCCTTTAAAGAGAGGAGGGGAAGAAAGTGGGAAAGGAGAGAAAAAAAAAGATTAGCGGAGTATTAAATGTGGATAGAGAAATAGACAAAGTCGGCTAAAAGAGAAGAAATGAGTTGATGGAGATTTAAATGTGGAGGGAGAAACATAATTAAAAAAAAGTGTACAAGGGATAAATATGTAAAAGTACATACAGAATCTTTTTAATTTAAAAATGAACAATTTTTGTGAGACGGCTCAAAAAAAAAGTTTGATCAAATTATGTAGGACAAATATATATATATATATATATATATATATATATATAGAGGTATAGAGGCTCTGTGGCAGTGGCCCAAAAGATGCAAGGATATATTGATTCACACCCATGGGCCATGGCGATAAGACATCTTTATCTTTTGCTTACCGAGCCATTACGTGTGGAATTTCTAACAGGAGCTGCACACGATATGTTGCTTCGCTTGCGTGCTATAAGATGGGTTTGCAATATTTGGCGAATCACTTTCAAATGATGCAGGTGCCATATTATGAATTAACTCAAAATTTTCATAGTTGAAAGGGTTTGTGAGTTTTCTTTCGAAATAAGACGTTTTAGGTGCCCGCATTTGTCATAAAGAACTAATGGTCATTGAATGGACATTCGCAGTTACTGCAAAGGATCCGGATTTTAGATAATTAGATTAGATAACGACTTCTTGGGGATGTAGAGTTACCTGCAATCGATGACCAATGTTGACCACAATCGCGTTAGTAATAGGCTCAACACCAATCCACTGTCCATCCTTGAAGACTTGAAGCCCATAAACATCACCTTGAAGAAGAATAGTAATCAGATTAGGGTCAGTGTTTAGGCAATCCCAAAGCCAAGCTCGGTTCGGTGGGCACGGTGGGTAGTGATTGACTGACAACAACTGTTCTTCACTCAGTTCATCTCCAAAATACCCTGGTTGAAGTCCAAGTCCTTCACAAATCAGCTCCAAAATTCTAATCGACTAAGTCCCTCACTTCAAGCGAATTTGTCCCAACAGCATCCCTTCACCAGAAAGAGCAAAAACAAGCTAAGTTCTTTATACAATCAAGGCTCCGTAGAAAACCATTTATTTGCGGTCCTAAGGTTTGGAAGTTACCGGTATCTGATGGGCCTTTCAGGCCACAGATGCACCCATTCTTCTAGAGGATGGCAAGGGTGTTTCAAGCAGTGGCGGACCTACGTTGGAACGAGGGGGGGCTGATGCACCCCCTCAACTTCCCAGGGAATTTTTTTTCTTTCCATTTCACCTCATTCACTCTCTCTCTCCGATTCTCTCATTCTCTGCGACTGCCATACGCCGCCCCAGTCTCTCACCCACTCTCACTCTCCCAGATCGACAGATCGCAGACACCTACCAACCGGCGACGGCCGACGGCGAGCGGAGGCCAGTACAGATCGGGAACGAGTGTAGGCGCCGACTGCCGAGGAGGTCGTCTTCACTCTTCAGATCTGGAACTATCAACCAATTAGAAGAAGCCTATTTGCAAAATGGTTCTTCTTTCAACAGACAAGCATACCTGAGATTACACCCAACTCGAAGAAAGGGTTTTTTGCATCAACCCCATGGGCCATGATAAGCATCTCCGTAGTACCTGGAGGCTGGAGCTTTTTGTATCATAGGCAGGCTGTTTATCCAAGATTAACAAGGTGGGATGTTTTTGTATGCAATCAAAGTCGTGCCTTTTGATATGAGATCACAAGTAGTTTACCTTTGGGTGGCTGGTGAATGGTCACTTCCAAGCTCCATTGACGTCTCAAACGCCTAGAGTTTCCGGTGTAACTACGTTAATCTCCTGAGGTAAGTCTCTCAAGGCAATAGTAAAACCTCCCGGAATGCTCGCAAACATTTGTGTTGCTGATGTATTTGTTTATTTTGCCAAATCTCAACCTCCAAATTTCAAATTTCATGACTTAAAGTGGTCATTAGTTAAACCAGGTGACAGAATAGTTCAATGTCGATGTTATAAATTTTACCTTACTAGTTGTCTCACTGATAAAGGGGAGCAATTTTCGTATATCTATTCAGTGATTAGGTGATGTAACTCAAGATGTATGCTAACATATGACCAAATTTCTTCTAAATCGTTCAAATTCGCCTATAAATTAAGTTCGATGATGTTGAATTTTTACCCTGAATTGTATGTTGGGCTTGAAAAATCTTGCTCTAATATTATGCAAATGTATCTAACTCAAAACCACTTATCAAAAGAAAAAAGGCTCACAAAACTCATATGTAACTATTTTCACTTGAATAATAAGAATCAAATGTATTTGCTCCTGTGGTTGCGACTAATGACGTAATATTTCCACTATAACGATAAGCTTTTCATTTGAACCTAAAACACTATAGTCAGGGATCAAATCGTAAAAGAAATGGAGGCACTTCCCTTAGGCTGCCTAAAGTTAAAGCAAAGGAAGCTGCTTTTTCACATACTTTATCTTTAGAAGAGTTTTAACTAAAACTGATTTTTATCCTCCATGAGCTTGCATGTCCACTCTCTTTTGCGAGAACGGAAGTTAGCATGGCAGCCAAATGCGGGATTAGGAGCCACATGAGACAACTAGTTGTCAAACCCTAATCACCTACATTAAACTTATTGTTTCTTCGAGTTTAGCAAATAGCAGTAAACTTTGCTTGCATCCAAACTGTTACAAGGTTCAAAATTTTCTAACAAATTCTGGTAAAAAAAATGAGAGATCGACTGATATTCGGTTTCCATTAAGTTTGGTACCTCTCAGTTGTAAATACACATATGTTTAACTTATAATAACTAGCATAATGCACATTAAATTAAGAGGTAGCATAAATGTTTGACTGTCTATATGGAAACAAATAGTTTGGTGCTATAAAGAGTCTTCAGTGTTGTAAATAATCTTCAATGGCTCTCATAAAACTTAATAAGACCTTTTGGATACTGTTTAGTATTTTTCTAGTGTATTAATAAAAAGTGCACTCTTTTTTTTTGTATTTTTTTACTTACAAAAAAATTTAGTAACTTCGCATATTCTTGGCACTCCCTGAAATGAAATCCTGGTTCCGCTGCTAGTTTCAAGTTATCTCTCCAGAATGAACTGTTTCGTTGGCATAGTTATAACTGCTAGTGTAGAGTCTGTAGCTTTTACTTGGATCCTCAGAGTAAACACTTGCCTTGTCCTCGTCCGGCATGTCAAAGAACTCCTTGGATAATTTCATCGTGTCATCCATGAGAGTTTCAGAAACTCCATGGTTTATCACCTGGTTTAATATGCATTAATGCATGTGGCCCAAAACTTTGTGGCATCAATTTTGGCAAGAGATGTTCATCATGCATTTACTTTCTTGGGAAATAATCTGTACTAACCTGAAAAAATCCATATTCTTGACTAGCCTTTAAATTTGCTGAATCATATCGTTACGATTGTTACCTATTTCGTCCTGAAGATTTATCACTGGTATGGTTTTGCACACAGGAGCAATTACCTCCCCAGGTCTTTTTTCTGTCGGGAATACGTAATCTTCAGGCAAGGATTGAACAGTAGACCAGCTTGAAACAAGCTTCAACATGATCTCCCTCTGATTCTTCTGCTTTGCAAAATTGGACTAGTGATGAATTTCTAAGTTGGATTATGAAATTGCTATCAAGCTACTGAGTGGGTGGAAAATGCATCATGTATTTTATTTCCTTATTAAGCCTCTACAAAGTCCCTAGCTAAGAGTAAGACTGGAGGAGGTATCAGAACGATAAAAGGGAATTGGCATTGTCATTAACAATACCACTATGCAATAATTCATCTGTTCGGCAACCGTTTTAAGACAAAAAATATGATGATGACAGATAAGCTGAAAGATGAGCATGCTCTTCTCATCATCAAGAATGAAATCTCAGACTAGGAAAAGATGATCATGGTGAGGATCAAAGAATCAGATGCCATAAACTGGAAGCAACTTCGGATGGTTAGGGTGGCATTACAACCTAATGACACCTACTGGAAATCAAATTTGTTAGAACCATCATTAAAAGCAATAGGAATCCATTTCCTAAGCCATGTAATAATTCTTAATGCCCAAAAATTTATGTGCCTACTGGCCCAGGAGGGCGAGCATATGAGCGTACGTTGCTTACACGGTTTAACAGCTCTTTCCTTCTCGTTTCTTCTTTTATTTTAGTTGCAAGAGAAAAACGTAAAATGGATAAAGTATCGTCATCCACAACATTATGCGTGTGTTATCATAAGTAGGTCCAATTGGTCCATGCAAGATAGAGCTGAACTCATGGCCTATTACATATATAAAGTGGTATTTTTTTTCTTTTGTGTGACATTTAGTGAAATCACAAGTACCCCACCAATTGGACACTGACTATTCCTTTTTGGACATTTTTCTGTCACTGTTTCTACCAACAAAAAGCACAAAAGAGTTCTCATTAGGTCACCCACGCTGGTTTTAGATGGGTCACTAGGGTCGGCAGCTGTCCTTCCCAGTGGCAAAGAGTTTCCATGGCAACCATTTGACCTCTAACGCTCTAAGATACATGAGAAGAGTACAATCAAAAGGTTAAGCTAATGAGGGGAAAACTGTCATTGGAACAGCTATGTCCATGAGTCAACTTGGGAATTCTCCCCACAACTCTCATCTCAATATCTCAGCATCTCTAAAGCCCATGTGTTTCTCAAAACTTTCCCCTTCCATTCAACCCTTGTCCTTTTTTATAATTATTGACTTTTGAGTTCTTGATACACACATGCTGATTCATAACACTTGGGTATCGTTCTTTACTCATACTTGTGTTCATTATATTAACTTCTCTTTCTCAATTCAAGATCTTACTTACCGAAGTAGTCAAAACTGACCATCTCTTGTTTTTCTCCATTCAAAGAATCCCTCTCTTTTTCACTTGATCTTCCAAACCTCCATCTTTCATGGATTCAATACAGCCAATCAAATACCAGCAGAACTCGGCCTATCAACCTTCCATGCCAACTTCAGGTGGTGGGGGTTTCCCAATATTAGCCATTGCAGTACTAGGCATCATGGCCACAGCTTTCTTACTAGTTAGTTATTACGTCCTTGTCACCAAATGCTGCTTAAACTGGCAACATATCGACCCACTGAGACGCTTTTCTGTTAGGCGTGCAATGATGCAGAACGAAGACCCTCTGATGGCCTACTCACCTTCGTCCTGGCAGCAGAACCGGGGGCTTGACGAAATATTGATCCGAGAAATCCCCACTTTTCAGTACAACAGATGTGAAGCTCAAGAAGAGGGAAGAAGCATGTCCAAATGTGTGGTTTGCTTGAATGAGTTTCAAGAACAGGATATGCTGAGAGTCCTTCCAAACTGCAGCCATGCCTTCCACTTAGACTGCATTGATGTATGGCTTCAGAACAATGCCAATTGCCCTCTTTGCAGATTAAGCATTTCGGGCACAACCCGTCATCCAGTTGATCGGATTATAGCACCAACTTCTTCTCCTCAAGATCCGCAGCCATTTGTTGTCAACAGCCTTGCAGGTGGTGAAGAAGATTTTGTGGTGATTGAATTGAGTGCGCAAGTTGGGACACAGAGAAATGCTCCAAGAGAGCATTTGGTGCAGAATCCTGGAAGTCATTCGTCCAGAAAATTGAAACCGAGGAAGTTTCATCATGTTTCCATCATGGGAGATGAGTGCCTCAATGTCAGAGGGAAAGATGATGATCAATTTGCCTTCCAACCCATCAGAAGATCTTTTTCCATGGATTCTGCTGTCGACCGCCACGTTTACTCGTCAATTCAGGAAGCCACAAGGCAAAGCAGGCATCCCAGTGAGGTCAGAGACACTGAAGAAAGCAGTAGCAGAGTCAGAAAACCATTCTTTTCGTTTGGACATGGACGAGGATCTAAAAATGCAGTTCTTCCTCTATGACCTTTCTTTTGTCTTGGAAACATATTCTTTATTCTTCTTTTTTCCTTTTAACTGTACTTCCCTTTAAAACATTGTGGCCTAAATATTGAGGCACTAAAACTTCAGAATGAATTACACAGCACGTTATGTACAACATTAGGGTGTAAAGCGATATGGCAAATGATAGAGTGGCAGGAATATGCCACATTAAGTTGTGCTGAAATGAAGGCATGGGTACAAGAATCATTGCTGAAGCCATTATGGCTTAGATAAAGACTTCCATTCTGTTCTAGGATTTTCCTTCTCAATGAATGAAAATGATTGTGTTTTTCTCCTTTCTTTATCCACAATGTGGTTGCTACGTACGCACGCTACAAACGGGGCAGAGGGATTCGATCCGATCGCGGTCATGAGTGACGGCTAGCCTATTGACAAAGCCATTACGAGTTCTTAAAAGCAGGGTACAGCCACGAGCCACCCTTGAGTATTAGGAAGTTGTCGCTTGGAAATAATCACACACCTACTCTGTTGTGCAAGGTATTATGTTGATATTGGCGGATGTAAAGATTACTAATCTTGGGGTTTGGAGATTGACCAATCAGTAGGTTAGCTCGAGTCCATCTGAGATTGAAGATCTGGGTTTGATTCCAAAATCACAAAATGCTCTCTGGTTTGACCTAGAGTAGACATAATTTGAACAGTCAACCCCAATAACACGTGGGAAGTCAGGGAAGCAAGACAGAGAAATTATAATCAGTTCGCAACTTCAACTTCAAGGAAGAGCACGTTTAGGGGCTCCTTGAAACTTGTAAATAGAATAAAGCCTAAAAATTTGGTGACAAAGTCATGTCAACGTGAATGCCATTCAAACATATTTGATTCCAGACAACCTCTGCCTTCATGCATTACTTTAACTTCTAGACTACAACCATGTCTTGCGGAAATGCAGCGTAAGCATGTCATGCGAAACACTTGCGTTGCTCGTTGAGTTGCCCAGTACAGATGGGGTGAAGTGTCCTCCTCTTCGTATCAAGCTGGATCTGCAATGTATCAAAACCTTTGCGGGGATAAGAACTCACTTGTACCAGCAAAAGGTCACCCAGTGGCTCACTCAACTTCCATATTTCATTTCTTCCAAATCCCATGTTTATCAGGTGCTTTCTTCCTCCCATAGTATCAAACCGAAGGGATATAAGATTCGGCAAGGCAGCTGCAGACGGGCGTCAATGGTAATGATGACGGCCAATAGGAGTCACCACCTAACTAAAACAACCTGGACCAAGTTTTCTCTTTGCTGGGTTTTACGAGCTTTCATTAATTGTCAGCATTGCATTCTTAGTGCAGACTCCCCACCAAAGTTCTTCCTCTAAGACAGCAAAAATAACACATACGGAATATAATGCCCTGTTGTTGGTTTATATCAATTATTTCCCTTCTTGTAAAGCAAATAGTAACATGAAACCAAAACTCAGGGATTAAAATTGCAGCATGTTGCAAGCTAAAGGTGGTTGACGCTAAATTCCCAAATTGGTACTCAAAAAGTTATTCACTAGACATCAAAGTTCAGACAAACTCTCATCCTTGCAAGTAGAGAGCTCACCAGAAAGGGAAGCACTGATGCTATAAAGAATAATTTCCTACTTAGCACTTCATGGCTTCGCACGAGAAGAAACCCGAGGTCTTGAGCTCCTGGTAGAGGTAACTTCAACAGTTTGGCACGAAGGTGAGCCCTTTAATGGACTCCCATCGGCAGATGCACAACGAGCTTTCGTCTCTAGTTGTTCCAGAAGTCTGTTTGCTTCTTTGAGTTCGTCTTGAGCACTTGGGCCATGGTATTCCCAAGCGTGAACAACGTTCTGCTGGAAGTCTATTGCAAGTGCATAGCTGCAGAAAGCAAGATAGAGGTCAGGCATCGTATGTTCGAAACAGAATCAACAAAAGCTAAGATGGCAAGACCTGAGGTACTTGAAAAAGGCAGAAATAAAGGTCTTCGCAGGTTCTGAGAAAAAGGGTGAACTGTTAATGATAGCATCGTACAAATAATCCCAGAGGTTCCATTTTAATCAACGTAATCACTTTGCATGAGGGCATAGGCACATTGAAAAAAAACACTAAGCATCACTCAAGTAACCGACGCCCTTCTTAGCCTTCTTAAACCAGTGGTGACCAAACATGTCTCTGTTCCACCATGTGGCATTTTGCCATTGCAAAGCGTTTGAAGTTCTACAATAACAACGTAATCAACCAAAAATTACAGAGACGAGCATTAGAACACCACATCAGTGAAGTGCAGCTCGGAACTCTCATTAAAATATATGCAGAAACTTTCACAAGCCTTCAAAGGAACTTCTGAGATCCGGTTCCTCCTTGCCCCACCCCCCAGGTTCACAATAATATCATATCTGGTGACACTCAACTGTAGAACTTCTCCCTCTTTTATTTGTTAATTCCCCTTCTTTCTTGTTTGTGTGAGAGGGGGTCTTATTCAAGCTTCTTCACAAGTTAGCAATACAAATAAATTGATAGCCTCAAGCCTAGAAACTTGTTCCCAAATGTACAACCGGCCAGCAAAGAGTGCGGCAGAACGAGAAAGAAGCCTAGAAGCTTGTTCCCAAGAATAAAAGGGGGGAGCAAAGAGTGGGGCAGGACGAGAGAGACAGATAAGTTACCAATGGTAATATTAACAATTTTATGAACAAGGCTCCCATAATTAAACTAGAACTGGAAATAGCTTTTTGCTAAAATATAGATGAGATCGACATCAAAGCTATTCAGAAAAAGTACTAGCATTTAGTATCCAAGCCCAAGAGTGCAGAAGCCTACTTTTTTTGATAAATTTGTCTTTTTCTCGGATGGCGAGTACAAGTTAACTAAGGATTACTTGACAAAGTAAATGAAGGCACTCTAAAGTTTTGGCCAAACAGTTATGAACTTAAATCCTATATTTAGACAAACTTTCAGACTCCCTTAGTTGGGGACAGCAATAAATTGCTGACGGAGAAAAGTGAACATTGGAACGTCTATTCCAACAATATATTGTTTTATAACATAAAGAACAGAAAGCGGACAAGTCTTTTAGGTCACTTACCTTCCCATGGCACTATATGCTTTCGAAAGGTTCTGAGCTGCTTCAATCGAATCCACGTGCCAGGGACCAAGCGATTGATCCATGATCTCTTTTGCAAAACCAAACACCTGTGCAGCTGACTGAGGTCTATCTAGTTCCAAATATGCCGCACCCAAGTTATTGTAAACATACCCAACGCCGAAATGTGCGGAACCGTAGCTCTCTTTCAATCTTCCTGCTGCATCCTCTAGGTAAGGAACAGCCTGATCCACCTTGCCAGTTAATAGAAGTAACCAGCCGATTCTTGCACAAACAGTCCCCATGGAATGCTGCTCTTGAGGGATCCTCTCAAGCATGGCCAGTGCTTTCTTTAGCAACGAGATTGCAGTTTCAAACTCATTCACTGTCTCATACTGCATGGATATCTCCATGTATGCCTCAGAAACTTCTAGAGGAGAGTTTAATTCTTTCTTGCCAAGAATTGAACTTGCTATCTCTAGACACCTCTTGGAGTCCGCAAACTTCTCCTGGTTGCCCAATGCTTTGGCCATTGAAATGAAGACCACAGCTCGATTTTCACTCTCTTTATCAGTCTGCGGAATAACACCTTTCAAAGTATTGATGGCCTCATCATACTTTCCCAACGCAATCTGCATGTTGGCAGAATCAATTTCTGCGCGAAGCAAATCGGAGCTAAGACCCCAATTCTTCAAGACCTTCTGCGACATTTGATTCTGCTCCAAAGCCTTCTCATGCTGTTCTAATCCAGTATAAATGACTCCTAGAAGCCTCCTATCATGCGCAACCTCCACAGAATTTAGCCCCAGTTGAGCCTTGTGTATCTCCATAGCCTTCAAACAATAAGGCAACGCCTCCTTAAAATTCAAAACAGCAACATAAGCTTCAGCAAGATCACGATTCGAATTGCCAACTTCTACACTACCTTCCTCCAATGTCATTTCTTTAATTTCCAAACATTTTCTAAGATTACCAAGGGCATCCTCTCTCCTCCCTAACGCGGCCTTGGTATTAGCCAATTCAAGCAGAACCGCATGAAGAACCGCGTTAATATCAGCAAGACCGCTAGAACTACCCTCCTTCTCTAACAAACACAGTATCCTATGAGCCCTATTAAGATACCCTAAAGCATCATTAAACCTTTTTAAGGTATAGCAAGTAGAACCCAACAATTGTAAAGTCATGGAAAGAGAGAGTTTCTCATTCAAGGATAAGGGTTTCGAATCATCATATTCGTTACTGTCAATGATTTTCAAAGCCCTAGTAGCAAAAGACATAATCTTTTCAGGGTCCTCACCTTCTTGGTCAAGTTTGAGGCCAATTTTCAAGGAAGCCAGCCCTAGTTCCCTCTCATAAAAGCTTGCCTCCATCTCTTTGAATGCATAGAGCATGTCCTCAGCGGTCTTTGCAGACTCAAAAGCCTCCTCAAGTTCTGATTTTTCTTTTGACTTTCTTTGTCTTGAGGATAGCTGATAGGGAGGTGATTGTGGGTCAACTACGGTACTAAAACTTTGAGATGGGTTCGCCAGATATTGAGTGGGTTTGAGAAAATTATGGGTTTTTAAGTGGCCTTGTGATGGGTGGTTGTATTTGGGTTCATTTGTGGTGGTGGTGGTGGAGAGGGATGAGAGTTGGGTGATTAATTCTTTAGGGAGGAGAGAGAGAGAAGATTTGGGGTGTGGCTGGTAGTGGAGGTGAGAGAGGAGCTTTGATGAAGCTCTTCTCATGGCGGATTCGAGGGTTTATGATGGGGATTTACTCGGTTTGTACTATGTAGCCTCCGATGGTTAAACCCTTTGAAAATTCGGTTCTGACGGGGAGCTGGGATTTATTATAAGAAAAATTATTATCCAGAGAGAGAGAGAGAGAGCCAGGATTTTCTAGGGCCGTAAATGAATAGAGTTGTTTACGAACGGTTCGTGATTCATTCCCTAAAAAGCTCGTTAATGATCATATGTATAATATACGAGCCGAACATAAATAATTTTTTAGCGCTCGTTTAATAAACAAGCCGAGCATGAACATTTCATGATTGTGTTTGTGAACATAATATTTGTACAATAAATTAATATTTTTATAATTAAAATAGTTAATTGTACATATTCCATGTAAAATAATTTAAAAAACTGATTACTAAAACCAATTAATTAAAAGACCAAGACCATTTATAAACCCAAATATTCTAAATCAAGCCCAAGTCCAAAAGATAACCCCCTAAACCCTAAAACACCCTTATTCTACCAAGTCCCAACCGGCAGCCACACCTTTTATCTTCATTCTTCTCACAGCCGCCGCACTCAGCACTCTACTCTCCCGTCCTTCCATATGCTCTCTCTTACACACATAGATCTCCCATAACTTCTTTTTCTTTCTTCACAGACGCACATCATGACAATGACCATTCTCATTTTCAATACATCCCGAAGAAAAGGGCAACCGCTGTGCAAGAGATCATCGAGCTACTCCAATCGAGCCATTTCTTATATGTGCAGCCACCAGTGCCCAGATCTGCGATTGGTGACGCTGCTTCGTCTACCTACGATGTCGTAATCACCTGCCTCGACACCGTCCTCTCCATGTCGCCGGTGCATGCATCATCTTGTTTTCTATATCTTCTTTGTCAACCGAACAAGATTGTATCCCTTCTTGTATCTTCTGTAATATTGTTTGTTTTGATTCATTATAGCTTGAATTGAAAGATTTGAAGATTTTTTTTTGGCAAATTTTAGGGATTTGGTTGAAAGTTTAACATGGACACGAGCCGAGTTTTCCGAACTCGAGTTTGGCTCAAATTGTTAAACGAGTTGAATGAGTCGAGCCCGAACTTTACAGTCACGAACTCGACCCGAGCTCGAACATCAATATTTTAGTTCTTAACGAACTCGAGCTGAGCTCGAACACATCAAAATTTAAACGAACCGAGCTCGAACACACTTATGTTCGGCTCGAACTCGGTTCGTATACAGCTCTAGGATTTCTGTTCTGCGGTAGAAATACCGAGGCACAAACGTTTGCCTATTTGCAATTTAGTATTTTTAAATACCATGAAAAGTAAATAAAATTTCACTATGATCGCAAAAGGTTCAATGAGAGGAGCTTTTTTAAAGAAAAAAATGTCTGTCTGTAACTCTCATTGTTGAAATAGCTTGTAAGTCTTTATAGGGTTAATTACAGCCATATCCTTAAGGGCAGAGTGAATTTACATGCGTATCTATTAGTTTGAATAAATAACATTTATATCCGTTGAGCGAACGGAATATTGAAATGCATAAAATTTTGGAGCGAAAAGACCAAATTGCCCATGACTTAGGAATTTAATTTTTCAAAATGCCAATCGTTTATCTCTTCCCTAATCTCTCTCTTTCTCCCCGCAACTCCAACCACAATCATCACCTCAATACCACTACGGCACCACCTCTGCATCATCGCAACACCACCAACCATCTGCCATAAGTCCTTCCCATCACCATCATCTCCACCATGGCAACAATTACCACCATCCACGAAATCAAAAACCCACCATGGCCATGGTAACCACAATCCACCAAAGCCAAAATCCACCTATTAAAGCCAACGACGCCAACACCCCCATCTACCAAAACCAAAATTCATCATAACCAATTGTTAATACCAACTTAAATATATGAATTCTTAACCTTTTAAAAATTAAATCTGCAGTCATCTAGTGGCAGAAATTAATTACAGTTACGGCTGGTTGCGACAATTGTCATGACAAGAAATAATTACAGTCATGTCACGGCTGGGTGGGGAGAGGGTGGGGCGGCAGTAGGATAGGGAGAGGGCAGCGATGCGGTGGAGGGAGGAAGGAGTGGCGACGGGGTGAGGGGAGGGTGAGGGTGGCAACGGGTGGAGGGAGGGGGAGGGGTGGGGGCAGCAAAGAGGTGGAGGAGGTGGATATATATATATATATATATATATATATATATATATATATATATGTGTGTGTGTGTGTGTGTGTGTGTGTGTGGAGCTGATCCGTTGATAGCGCTAGTAAAATAAGAGAAGTTGCAAGCGCGATCTGGCCGTTCACGTGCGATCTGTGGATGGCCCAGATATTTTTTTTTGTGTTTTTTTAAAGTCCGTCCGCTACATAATGTACCGGATGATTTTTTAACAAAAATACCCTGCAGTTTAAAAAATACCCGTCTGCTACATTATGTAGCAGACAAATCTTTTTAGCTTTCTCTTTCTCTCTCCTTTCCCTCATTAATTTTTGAGATTCTCTCCTTTCTCTCATCCGCTACATTATGTATATATATATATATATATATATATATATATATTTTGAAATTCTTTTTTCTATATTTTTCTCACCCGTAACACTCTCATTGTCAGATCTCCACACACGGCCACACCAAAATCACCCCATTGAGTGCCACTGTCGCCGGCAGGCCACCGTCGCCGGCGATCCACCACCCCTGCCATCCTAAACAACTGCCGCTATCGCCGACATTTTCTCCCTCGCTGCACAACAGATCGGCAGGAACAACTTCACAACCACTGACGACCAACTACCACACTATACTATCGGCCTGTCGCGCAAACCACGCCACCACTTTACCACCATTTTGAACCGTTTTCACCCACCATGACCACCATGAACGACCCACAACCGTCATGACCCACCTCACTTCAACACCAACGTTACCCTCCGAACTTTACCATGACCTTCTCAGCCCTTCATTCCGGCAACCACCTTTCACTAACAATCATCAACCAACAAGGTTAAATCTGAACTAACCACATCAGATTCAAAATTTGGATGATTAAATTACTCAGAAATTTGTTGTTTAGGTTAATTGAAGAACCAAAGATCTCCCATCTCCTTCTCCATTCTGAAATCTGATCATCTCTCATGAGTTTGACGTTGGCGATTTGGCGGATGGGGGAAGGGACAGGTTGAAGATGGAGAATGGCAGTGTTGAGTCTATGTATTGTGGCGTATTTTGAGATGGTGGAGTGGTGGGTCGCCGGTGTGAAGTGTGACCGGCGATGACGCAAGGCAAGTTTGAAAAATGAGATGGGGAGAGAGAATGTGTCGATGGGGAGAGGAAAAACAAGAAAAGAAGAATTGCAAAAAATGTTCAAAAC
Organism: Escallonia herrerae; assembly: GCA_033070095.1. Classification (NCBI taxonomy): domain Eukaryota; kingdom Viridiplantae; phylum Streptophyta; class Magnoliopsida; order Escalloniales; family Escalloniaceae; genus Escallonia; species Escallonia herrerae. Next base: position 223,458 of record JAVXUP010001199.1, read on the forward strand.
TACGTAGTTTTAGGCGCTAGCCTTAGGCAACTTGCCTAAGGCTAGCAACATATTCGCTTTTCCCATATATATATATATATATATATATATATATATATATATATATATATATATATATATATATATATATAGTTGATCCGTTCATAGCGCTAGTAAAATGGGACAAGTTACCAGCGCGATCTGGCCGTCCACGCGCGATCTGTAGACGATCCAGATCTTTTTTTTGAGCTTTTTTTAAGTCCGTTTGCTACATAATGTAGCGGACGACTTTTTGACAAAATTGCCCTTCAATATTCATTGCAGAATATTGTCCGCTACATAATATGGCGAACAATATTTTGGTCAGTGTAGAAAAAGAAACTCGTTCTCTGTGTGTGTGTGTGTGTGTGTCATCTACTGGGTTCCTCCACCTTCGTCTCCCCAACCCCAGATATATCATCATTGTTAGCTCCCTGACATCGCATCTGTAGCCTTGTTGTCGCCCCACCGTAGCCTCGACGTCACCGCGGCCATCGTAGCCTCGGCGAGCATAAGCCAGTCCCCCTACTGCATATCTTCTCATCCCATCGGCAAATGGACCTGGTGAAGTGAAGTGGAGCATGCTGGTCTTACTTCTTGAACCAGTTCCTCCTGCTTTTTTGATTCTTTAACTTGCAATTGGTCCAATAAAGAAGGAAGATAGGAAAGCATCTGTCTATCTGGTTACACAATAGAGGTTCATGTCCTGCTACTATTGCAATCGGTGACCTCTTCAGAGAGCTTATTGCCGCCATAGCCTCGGCATCACCGCCACCGCCACTATTGCTACTAGATCTACGTTTCAGATTTTGGATTTTTGTTGGTTTCAGATTTTGGGTATTCGTTTAGATTTTTTTTCTTTTTTAATCATCTCATATAGAGTAGTTTTAGATTGTTTTCAGTTTGGTTTAGTCTCAGTATGATTTTGAACAAATGACAGTCGAACATATTGAATTTGGTTTGTGGGATTGTATGATTATTGGATCATCCGCTACATAACAGATTGAATTTGGTTTGTGGGATTTTGAACGAATGCCAGTTGGTATTATTTTGAATAGATTGTTTTCAGTTTGGTTTCAGATTGTATGTTTTGAGTTTGGTTTTTGATTTGGATCATCCGCTACCTAATGTAGCGGATGAACATTGGTAATCAACATACACAGACGAAAGAAGGGCAATTTTGTTAAAAAATCGTCTGTTACATTACGTAGCGAACGGACTTAAAAAAAGAGCAAAAAAAGGATCTGGACCGTCCACAGATCGCGCGTGGACGGCCAGATTGTGCTAGCAACTTGTCCCATTTTGCTAGCGCTATCAACGGATCAACTCCCATATATGTATATATATATATATATATATATATATATATATATATATATATATATATAGGGAGAGAATAGGGTTTAAATCTGTAGTAAGAGTAGTATTAGTATTTTAAAGACACGTATTGGATGACATCAGTAAAATATACGATTTTTTTAACGGATCAACGATGAAAGAACACGGCTGATACTTTTAAAAACTTAATTTTTTTACTGTAATTTCATCCTAACCTTTAAAACATTACTATAATTAGCCCTTCTTCATATAGCAATGAATGAGAGTCATTAAAAAGTGTAACTAATAAATACTAGGAAAAAAACTAGCATTAATGCTGTTATTAACTAAATTTAATGATATGTAATGATCACTATATTAGATAATTGCATATTATTACACCACCGAGATTGCAGTTAAAATCTTTATTTTTTATATTAGCTTTCCTAGTTAAAACACAACGAATAATCCCAGTGACTGAACCAATAGGCTCTTGATCTTCAAAATCGCATTCCAATTAGGATCTTCCAATGCTAATAACATTGGCCTCTAAGATCTCTTGTTATTACAACAAATAAAAATTTGCATCTCGTATGATCTGATAATAGCGTGCTTTTTTTGGGGGCAAATCCCAAAAATGTATCATCAATTTTGCATTTAGTACAGCTTTAATACCCAATTTTGAATGTGTTTCAAATAAGCATACTTAACTTTTAAAAAAATATCAAATCAGCACATCGAAGACAACAAATGTTATTAGAAAGTCAAAAAGGGTGAAACTGTTATTAAAAGAAAAATATATCTAAAAAACACGTGACACTATTTTATCCGGCCAATTTTTTTTTATCTTCTCTGATTAATCATTAAAAAATTCGTTTTTCTCTCAATCCCTCTTTCTCTTAGAGACACGCATCCCAAGATTCTCCCTTCCCCCGCCATAACCTCCATAACCACCACCACCTCCTACTGTCATCGCCACCGGCCCCTTAGATCCACGTCCGACCACCCCCAATGTCCACTATCACATTGCTGCTGTCACCTAACTCCGCCACCTGACCACCACGTGTCACCACTGCCGTCACAAAAACCAACACCGTCGTCATAAACCCAACACCCTTCTGGCCATCGCCCATCGCCGTAATAAACTCAACACCATCGCCACAAACCCAACGCCGTCGACCACTTTTTACTTCCCCCCCCCCCCCCCCTCTCTATACATTTATTGTTGATCCGAGTCGTGTCGCCGATCTAGATCCGAACCTCGGTGGGTGAGATGTCCGATTCGGTTCCTCTGCTAAGGCGGTCCATTGAGAGATGTTATACTTTTGTTGTCATCCATGTTCGATCCATTGAGTTTGGTTTCGAAAAAAGTCCCTGAATCCCTCGCCTGAAAGTCCACAGTTTGTTTATGTAGCTTCGTTCGTTGTTTGTTTTTTGTAATTCGATATGGAAACGATGATTGAGATAGTTTACAGTTGTTGCTAGATTGGAAATTAGGTGAATTATTAGGGTTTCATTTTTTGTACAGTGCGTGTGCATATATAGATGAAGGTGACGTAGAAGAGTTAATTTGGGGTTTAATTGAAGAAATTCTGGTGAAAATGAGCTTGGGCATCGGCGCAGAAGATTCACCGTGGCAGGATTGAGCGCGGCAATGATGGTGCAGCTTGTTTGGGAGTGTGTGTGTGTGTGTGGGGTTCGTGTGAAACTCTGTGTGTGGTGGAGCCGGGGGTGGAGGTGTGAAACTGTCTGTGTTAGGACTTAGAGTGTGTGTGACGGCGTGGGTGGGTGTAACTGATGTGTATGTGCTGAATCAGAGAGAGAGAGAGAGAGATCGGGTGATTGGTGTGACTGTGTAAGAGAGAACATTCGCTCAATTAATCAATTTGCATTGAGGAACATAAAAAATCAATTTGCATTGAAAACATAAAAAATAGCGGCCCAGGTGACCGGCGATAGACTTTGTGTCCTTCTTTTCATAACGACAGTCGTCCCATCTGATTTTTTAACGACATCCGTCGTTTATCAGACGAGGTATTAATTTAATACGTTTTTTAAAAGTTAGGTATTTTTTTGGCGCACATTACGTACTAAAGTTGAGAGTACAGTTTTGAGATATTTTTTTTTTGTTGACAACAATCTAGTAAATCTATTTCCTTTAAATTCTAAATTGGAGTGGCAAATTGGAGACTATAAGCATAGTTGTATGATGAAAACGGAAAGTCTATAAGCAAGTTGGATCAACTTATAGGAAGAGGGTTTTTCAAGATTAAACCATCTCTTTTTCATGTCAAATAGCTATAGAAAATCTGCATGTCTTTGCAATACTACCAAAAGAAACAGGTTAAAGAATCAACAAGGACCAAAACGCTTTGTTGTCTCCACTTGATTGCCTTACATGAAGAGACCAACATTCTCATTGTTAAGGTCTTGTACTAACCGCCCCCTATTGTCTTCCACGGATCCAGCACCACAATTTGGTTTGAGTAGTCACCCTAAACCATATCAAGATCGTCTAGTAATGAGTCACTCGATAAGAAATTGTAAGAGTAGCTCTTGTGACACTCTCTAAATAACTAATGACACTTCTTGTACTGTTATTTTATGTACATAATCACGTAAAGCACTGCGTACACGTGATTAGACCAATATGGCTACTGTATTTCAAGCATCCATAAAGTGCTCCCACTCTTCCCTTCTGATGCAACCTGCCAAATGCTGTGAAAAGGAATTCGACTAGACGGCGTGCATAAGGGCGACAGTGTCATTTCGCACCTATCACAACTAACAATGCTGAAGAAGATTCCAATGGAGAAAAAAGTGAAAACAATTCGCACTTATATTTAGTCCATACGTACAGATGCAAATGTAACTTCTGTGCTCAGTGTCAAACAAAGGCTAGGGAGATGAGGCAAAGGGAACTCTTGGAATTCAGGACACCCCAACACCCATCTTTAGGCACTAATCACTGGGGTGGTGCTTCACCCTTGTTGGCAAGAGACGTACCCACGGAGTCACTTGACCAGAGGTACCTGAGGCTCAACACAATTCGCACTCGTGATGAAATCTTTCCGGCCATCTTGCCTCAGACTCGAGACCGTGAATATTTATGTTCCCCGACTCCAAGCCGCAGGGGAATCCTGTTGAAACTGATTTGGCCGCAAAAGGAGAATGCTGTACTTGGTTCAAATTCTAAGAAAAAGAGATGGTTCCAAAGATGGGATCCCAAGAAAAGATGGCCTCAAGGTTGGTGTTGATCCATCTCCTTTCGTGGAAATGGCACTGAATGTCCATCTTATGCTGCGGAGGTCATGGCTTGATCACATGGAAGAAGGATAACTTGGGGGATTTTTGCGGATGATAGATTGTTCGATTTAGTTGATAGAAGATCAGTTAACAATATCACTTGGATATTTCTGTCTGCAAACAAGATCAGGCTGAGAACTACTAGTTTTTTCTTTTCTTTTCCCCTACTTAACTTCTTCAGTCGGCTATGATCCCATGTGGAATCAGTTTCTTTTCTCATCTCTATTGTTGTTGCAATCTGAATTATTGGTTTCGTATCAAGCTGTAACCTCGTTCACCCACATATTTGAGCTCAGAACAAGTAGCAAAAACGACAAAATGTCTACTTCTATGTTATCTAGCAAATACTTCCAGCCATTATAGGTGCAAGCTTTACCTGCTTGTTCTAGCAGGAATTGGATGCTTATAACAGTGCATCACCTGAACTGACATGAAAAACAAAAAGGAGAGATCTGCACAAAAAACACAATTTACAGGGAAACTTGTCCGCAGCAGCATTTGTCCTCCGTAACTAGAGAGAGTCAAATTCCCATTGAGCATTTTCTCACTTTGCCTCGGCTAGTCGTGTGCGAATTAACTCTGGACTGAATGTCTTATTGACGCTGCAAAAACACATTTAGCATAAGAAAATGCAGTTTATTTTCTGAGTATCTAATAGACATAGCAACAAGAACAAATCTTTTTGGTACAGAATCCACTACATATATCAGTCTTCTTGAGCATCATAACCTTATGTAGACTCCAATCATTAAAGACAAAACACAACAAGGTCTTACCACAAGAGAAGATCCCCGCTAGATGCCGACTTCTCAGAGAGCCAGTCAGGAACTAGCTCTTGCAACAATCTAAGCTGCTCTTCTACTTCCCCTGTGAAAACTATACAGTTAGCTGAAAGGCAACTTCCGAAATATCAAAGCTGCTCTACGTTTTACGATAAGAATCTATATACTTGTATGGCAAGAACTGGCGCTTACTTCTGTCAACAATATTTAAGTTGCTTGCAACTAGCTTGTGCACAAGCTCTTCTTTCGTGACGATGGATCGATTGATGGAGTGAAAAAAGAAATGAAGCATATCAAAAAACTTAGGTAAGCTGACAATCATCTGTTGCCGCCGCCTAGCTTGTGAGATTGCAGGATCCTGCTCATCCTGTGCCTTCCTTTCTTTTTCTCTTATCTGCAGGATGCATTGTGGTTAGTATCGTGGTGAAGTACAGCACAAACCTTTTTCCATGGATTTGACGATGCATTCTACTGGAAGTTAAATCAAAGCCTCAATGAAGCCTTCAGAATCATGTCTTTATCAACAAAAAGCCTTATCAAATGATAAAAAAAAAGTCTGCTATGGGTACATCTATTAAGTCCAAAAAGCAGTTCTGCAAATTTCTGCAGCATCTAGTTACAAAGTATAATCTATAGGAAAAAATAAGGAGATCTGAATATATCTGTTTATAGTGAATAAATTCAACAAGCCTTCTAAGCCAGGTGGTTGTCCTCATTAGTCATTGGAGTTGTTTGCAAAACCTCCTTTATTGACATTTTCATCAGCACTGTCATGTCTCTATTTCACCGAAGGCTGGTTTGAAGTACAATTTAATGGCTATGCATATAACTTTCGTTATGCAAATAATATTTTGCCTACCATGTAACCACCAATAAACACATACAGGCCTATTAAACATATACAAGTCTACTAAACACAAATAAGCGCATAATGTTTTGCAAGATGGAAAGCGCACACTGAAATTTTTCTGGAAGAATGTCAAAGAGATCACTGGCAACTGATAATCAAGCTTACGATCGGCTTACCGATTGCAGAAGGTTTTCAGGTAGAATATCAAAGAGATCATTGTCGGCTGATCTTCCAATATCAACTTCTCCATCCTCAACCCTCCCACTCTTCACGGGAGTGTCAAATTTCAGTGACCTGCTACGCTGTGGACGCCTGGTCAGTTTGGCAGGCGATATGCTTAAATCATCATCTGGGCTCATATAGCACCTCTTTGTAGGTTGCAATGCAGGTGTGGCACTCATCAGCTTTGCTGGAGTTGACAGCTTTGCTGGAGTTAAAATGAGCTTTGATGGAGTAGAAGTGAGCTTTGCTGGAGTAGAGGTGAGCTTTGCTGGGGTTCCTTCATTTGTTGAAACTGCAGTCGAGGGACCATCATCATTCACTGGGGACTCTAGTTCTTTAAAAGGTGTTGCAGGTGCATGACATGGTGGAAGCTTTGCTGGATTTAAAGTGATCTTTGCTGGTGTAGAAAATAGCTTTGCTGGAGTTGAAATAAGCTTTGCTGGGGTTCCCTTGATGCTAGCAACTGCGGTGGTAGGAAAATCTTTGTTCGTGGAGGAGTGCAGCTTTTCGAAAGAAGTTGCAAGTGAATGAGATGGTGGACTAGAGGAGGAAACCTTGGATGCTAAAGATTCGTCAGTGGCAGCTGATTTCAAAGAGAACTTGACAGTAGAGGGTGCCGTAGATATAGAAGCTTTCTTTTCTGAGGAACTTGGGTCAGAATGTGGCTTTGATACTGAAAGAGCTGAATCTTTGACGGACCCCACCAACGGTTCATGAGTAGAGTTTGCTGATTCGTGGCTTGTTATTTGCTTGGAAAAGTGTCTCCTAAAAGAGTTCGGCAGAATGGCTGCTGCTGCTAGTTGCTGCTCTGAAAGTGCATTAGCTGATCTGTCAGGTATCAAGCATGAGTTGGAGGCCTTTTGCAAATCTTGCTTTGACTGATTGAATGGCTCTGGTAGTGCTTCCTCCGGAACATCATCCACCTGAATTCAAGTTTAAGGATGCAGTACTTTGAAGTTAGATGAAAGTCGTAAGGCATACAGCAGTCCAGGTCTAATATTTTCCAGTACACGTTCATGTCTGTATCTCATAGATTCTAGAGATGGGGCAAGCTTCCCATCTTAGGAAAGCTAAACCAGCCACTAGTTTGATGCTGTGAAGGAGTATCCGTTGTGACTAGGACCTGGCTTCACCGTTCAATCCCAATGAAATTCTGAAGCACAGAAAGTTACTATATGGAGAGGCCCATAATACATGATTAACTAAAAACACAGTTTATTGGTTGCCAAAGCATGAAGAGCTTCCCATCCTAATGAGGGTCTGCAAAGAGGGCTCATGGTGAGAATGGGATTCTAACAAGTCTACCATCTGAATCTAGACAAAAGGGAGAATGCTCAAAAGTCTAAACCCAGTCATCACAAAAGGGACTGATGGTGACTGATCAGTCATGCATATGTTAAGACTTCTGATTTTAAACATGATCTTGTATAAAAGGACGGCTTCTGCACTAATACTTCATTGAATTGTGAAATTTCAAGTGAGAAAACTATCAGCATGTTTGATCCCATTGCCTCCACTGCAATATGGTTTTGTTTAACCTACCTTCTACACCTAAATGCAATAGAAATGCCGAATGTTTATAAGCTCGAGAATAATCTTCTACAAAGCTAACCCAGTTACCAGAATATAAGCTTGCATAAGCATCTAGAATGCTGACTCACACGCATTATGATAGCTCTTATACCGTAAGTAAGCACAATGTAAAGAAAATAAGACACAGTGTGGTAGTCGATTTACCTCTGGGTGAGCTTTATAGAAATCCAAAAGCCGGGCACGAAAGACTTTTCTCAATAACAGATTCCCACTGTTTGAATTAAGTTTCTTATCATTCTCAATCGCATTAATGTTCAAGGTAACATGGAGATCGGGCTTCATACAGCTGGTATGCTCGTCGTGTATAAGAACCTTCTCTATCTCAATGGCCTCAGGTAAAATAAACTTCAGTTGAGCTAAATGTCCATAAGAAAACCTCCTATAAGAAAACAACCAACTTACTAATTAGCTCACCATGACTATCTCCTCAACTAGAGATAAATTCAACAATCAAGTACCTATTGGTTAAGTACTCAATTTTGGGGGAAATCTTTGTGAATGCTGACATAGATCCCTTCAACCGAAGAAGCCGAATCGAACTGTCCAAGCTGTTAAAAAACTTATCTAATATCTCATACCTGAAGAAAAAAAATAGATTAAAACCATTTAAGATTCAATAGAACAATTTCAAAAATATTGCCACAATCTTGCTTTATTGAGCTATAAAACACATCACCTAATTTACCTATGTAACCATCTGAAAATTTCTTCTGAATACATTAAATAGGCCCCATAAGTTCATAAAATTCACCAATCACCACATATTGTTCCAACAGTTGAATACCGCATCAGATAAAAAAAAAAACTGCCACGATCTTGCTTCGTGGAGCTGCAAAACACATCACCTAGTTTAACTATAGTCCTTCAAAAAATTCGTCACAATTACATTAAAAGAAAGCCCGGCCAAATAACTTTATCAGGTTTTTATCAAACAATGAAAACCACATATAGCAGGAAAAAGAAATCCTCAAAGGCAACTATTTAAGCGAGGAAAAAAATATCAAGATTCAAAGGGCCTTACTTTTCGGGGAGCTTTGTGGGGCCACCGTCGATCTTCTTGGATCTGGCGACATAAGTTTGGCTCGATGGTGATGCAGCTGGCTGCTGCTGTTGTGATTTAAACGGGTCGGGGCGAGTACGTGGATCCGGTCCTTGCTGGAGCTCCATAGCGAACTCCTTGACTTCTTTGATAGAGCGAGCAGTGCGGGCATTTCGGGCGCGGCGGGGCGGTGGGTTGGAGGGCTTCTCGGGGGTCTTGGAGCTCCACTGGATCCGACGGTCCGGAGCTTCGGGTTCTTGATCGGACGGCGAGGATTTGGGATTCACTTTCTTAGGCGTAAGCGAACGGAACGGGGACGATTCCATCGCCGATGCAGAAGGATTCCGGGCGGATAGATAGATGAAGCGAGAGAAGCGGTGAGCTTGAGTTGGAGGGTAAAGTTGGTTAGTATAGTAGGGTTTTCGCGGGAAAGCCTAGCTGGTGTCTGATTGCCACGTCAGAATTCGCGCCTAAGCGGAGAACCGCAGAAGAATGCGTAGGGTTTTCGCGGGATAGCTTAGCTGGCGTCTGACTTGGCTGAATGCCACGTCAGACTCACCCCTAAAGGGCGGCCGCTGAACTATTACGTCGGGTTGTATACAAGCTCGATATCAAGCTGGGCCAGACCTTAAGTTTTGTTTTTTGCACTGATGGAGTTGGGCCAGACTTGGGCTATGTGATATACAAGTTTCTTTACTCTTACAATTGTGACAATCACTGCCTTTGCTTTCGTAAGCCTAGATCGTTACGCCTTTCGCGCAGTATTTGTCCAATTGACACATCTGAAGGAATAAATATTGAACTTAATTAGATCCTTAGCAATTCATGCCAGGATTGGTCGTTGGGGGTCTCTAGAAAGCCAGTTTTATGAGATGTTTGAGAGATCAAAAAAGGCACGGATGCTTATATTTATCACCAGGTAGAGATGAATATTATATGGTAGTGGCAGAAAATCCTTTGGCCTTGAATCAGGGTATTCAAGAAAAATAGGTTGTTCCAGCTCGGTACCGTCAGAAATTCCTGACTATTGCATGGGAATCTGTAAGCTATTAACGCAACTGTCGTTACAGTCACAGTCACATATTATCATAAAAAAAGAACAAAATTTTTTTTTGTTTAACCTTATGTTGTGCTCAATGAGAAAAGATGGAGGATTCTAAGAAATGAAGAAAAAAATATTGCTTCAACTCGGATAGTAAAAAAAGGGCGCAACCCTACCATATAGCGACACTTAATAATCATTATGATTAATGAGTCATTTGTAAAGAGAATCAATGATAACGTACAACCGTTAATTATATTTAACAAATTTTGATTATGGGGGCTGTACGCCCAAAAAAAATTAAGTGTTAGGGGAATCACAGTCACATTCTTTTTCCATTCGGAAACTCTTTGGCGTAGTCTCTTATGAACTTTTGCTAGACCGTTGCAATTGTGTCGATTTGTCTTGCAAAGACTTTTACTCTTGTAGATAGATTGTATGGGTATCGAGCATCCTCAAAAGCACAGTATCGAAAGGCTAGTTATGTTGCCAGGCTATATTGACTTTTGCCAAAGCAGCTTAAATCAAGCGCACCAAAATAAATATTACTTCAGCAAGGGCCAAAACCGCTAGCTTATCAAAGTCAAAATTTACAATGATCACATCCTAAGCGGGTTAGACAGGCTCACTCCTGGAGATAGTGATGCGAGTCATTGAAAGTTGAAACAACAATTCCACGGGAGTAGAATTCTCATTCAACTCCTCTGTTCCCTATGTCAAGTTTTCTGCCACATCTGAGGAAGAGTTTCTCACACACTAGACATCCACACGAATGCATCAATGGCGGAAACAATTAGAGCCAGAAAGATGAACAAAAATCGAACACTTTCTGCAACTGTCGTATACACAACTGTGTCTAGCTACGACACAAAGGTGTAGCTTAAAAAAGCCAATTCACGCTGATATTTCCCAGCCATACGAGAAGTGGGAATTGAGCTAAAGCAATGAAGAGCAATAGGTAATGGTGCCTGCTGGAATCATATGTCCTCACCTCTGCAAAAAGAACTCTCTTCATCGTCTTCACCAGGAAGATTCCCATGCATAGGCACGTCCACGGCATCAAAAAGTAGTAAGAATAGTTCCACATGATTCTTCCCAACACAGCGAGACATATTCCTGTGAAAGTATAACCTGCGTATGCCACAATGTCCAACAGAGGTGCCTCCGCACTACCCAACGAAAATAACGACATTTTCAGGAGTGAAACTTGCAGAAACCAACCGACCAACCCCTTGACGAACAGCCAGTTTAGAGCCTCTGGGCTAAACCTGGCAACCATGAGGAAAACGTGAGAGGGAGAGGCACACAAACAGAGAGAGAGAGAGAGAGAGATGTTGAAGAAAGTGATCGTAATGGATGCCAGAGCCTATTTGTCACATAGAAAGCTATTACACGGTAAAGATTGTATGTAAACTAAGGCTGCACTCCTCATTTTCAAGTTCAGTCCACGACAAGGAGCACAATCATGCTCCAAGGGGCATAAGTTATTCAAAACCAAATAGCATTTGTAAATGTTGTTTTGCAGCCAGAAACATGAGATCCAATCACTTGCTTATCTTGCTTCTCAAAACAACTATCTACGTCAAAAGGCCATAACAATCACTTGATGATAAGCTGGCAGTTATGGCATGCTAAGACAGGGAAACAAATGACCTTTTCTTTGCTACAACTATAAAGAGACTAGAGTCAAGAGTGAGGAGCGGGAAATTAACCACCGGTCATTTCAGGGTGCAAGCAATGATGAAATGGAAAGAATTAATTAGGTGGTTTTCATGGTCCAAAAATTGATGCGACAATCCACGGAGAAAAGGTCAAACCGTAGGCCAAAAGATATAAAAAAGTGTTATTTGTCCGACTTACTTTCCATGAAGACCCAGTGAGAAACCAGCAAGAACAACGTAGGTACCAAATGCCATGAATGGAATATACAAGTCTGGAGCATTTATATCATAGATTGGAGGCTTATATGATAGCCTCCCGCCTACTGGTTCTGTAATTCTTGTCCAGTGACCCTAGAAGAAAGTAAGGAAGAAAAGTTTGTATAGTTAATAAAATGAGGTATACATCCAGAGCCAACACGAGAAAGGGGGGAGGCAACAAACGGGAGTGGATAAGATTTTAAGGCTTACTCTGTGCAGGAATGGAAAAAGAACAACCTTCAACTTGTTCCTCACGTATTGATCATTGACTTGAAAATAGTATTGGGGATCAGAAAAGTACCTGCTTATCTGTTCATTTCAGAACAAAATACAGAAGAGAACTTTAAAATTACACATACATTTAAAACACTATCATTCAAGATTTGAAATTTGGGACCAATTAGATTCATAAAAACCACTTGAGACTTCCGAATTGAGAAGTGCTTATTAGTGAAACATTATCATAATGCCCCTTTATCCGAGAATGGTGTATGTAAAATTCTGAAACGAGAAAACGAAAAATCTGTGAAGCAAGTAGGTGAGAACAAGGTGTAAAATTTGTATGGAATAGACAATAGGATGCTGTGCAGGGGGAGTGTGTGCGTGAGTGTGGGTGGGTGGGTGTGGGGTGTGTGTGTGTGTGTTGGGGGGGGGGGGGAGGGGAAGGAATTCAATTAACAAGGGACTTCAACTCATCATGTAAAAATGCACACATTTGAATGTAGCTTCAGAAATGTCTACGTAGTGAAATGGCACTGTTGCTTAAGAAGAGGTCTTCGCTGCACATTATTCTATATGTGAAGAAAGCAAGGCATAGAGACCAAGTCACATGACACAGAAATTAAGCTTTACAATGGGAAAAGAAACAAGAACACGATTGTTTATTGGGAAGTTTAAGCTTTTACTACCAAAAGTCAACAGTATTGCATGAAGAGGCCCTTAGACTCCCCAAACAAACAACTCGTTTCTCGTACATAGAAGGTAATAAGGTGATGTTCCACTTAACACATCCAACCCTTGCTTTCTAATGCTTCATCTACCAAAACTGAAAATTTCAACTCCCATGGAGGCATCTTATATCCTCCAAGCAATTAAATTAGAACTGTTAAGCCTGTAACCTTTAGAACAGCCAAAACCCAGAATTTTTCAAAGACATTAATCAAAATGGGATACGCCATCGAAGAAGTCTTGAAGCCCAAAATTTCTGTTAAGGAGACTGTACAAGAGCTGAAGTAAAACGGTGCCCCAGGCCCCGATAGCATTAAAAAGGTTCTGACCAAGAACATAATCACATGCATATAATAACTTGGCGGTAATAAGGCTTATTTTGCTACTTACATTGCTTTGAACATATTCAGAGCTTGATCCCAAGATTTTCTCTCCATAAGCGCCCAGTCCACCTCTTATAAGTCCTGAGCCAGCATCGTAAAATGAATTTCCAAAAGGACTTGGCTGTGGGTTAATTGGTGGTCTTGGCACCCCAGACTGGTTTCCAAGATTATCATACATTTCTGCAGAAGGTCATGAAAAGAGAAAATATTATCATGCCAAGTCAGAAGGGAAAACAGCACAACTAGTAGAGGGAAGAAGAGCTATGTATCACACAACAAGCATATCAAGTACATTTCATTAAAAGAGGAAGATCTGAAAGCTTTAAAGGTTCTGATACAACAGTAATGCGTCGTAGAAAGTCCAAGTTCTATAAAACTCCCAAACTTTGCGCAAACAGACAATAACACATTTTTCCACTACCTTCCACAACAACATCATCGTTACGGCAATCACTCATCTTCCAAACTTTCCATACGAAATCCATAAACAGACTATAGTTAGTGAAACTGGTAATGAACAGTTCATAGTCAGTGTTTAACAGATTGTGTTTATACTAAAGATTATGTTCAGTTTTTTTAGCTTTTTCATCAACACAGTATAGTCATTGAAGTTGGTCGATTATGTTCATACTATTGTGCAGGAAAAGTAACTGGTATTAACAAATTTGTCAATTTTTAACAGATTCGAAAACCTTCTTCTTAAGAAAACAGATCACGAAATAAGGTAAAATCACCGCAGGAGATCAATCTAACGAGCAAATTTAAAGAAGTAGACACAAATATTCAACCCTAAAAGACATTACAGATTATATGTAATGGGTATCACCGCGACATCATCTATCTAATGAGCAAATCTCAAGGAATCACATACAAAAATGGGGGAAAAAAATTAACTTCTCAGAAGAGCTCACTGTGAGTGGTCGAGTGACTCCAAACTCGCCGAGCCACGGTTAGATTAATGAATTAGTGTTTTGATTAGTAATGAGTAAACAGATCTGGTTTGAATATTCTTCGAGTGAGTTCAATTTGTTCAGGACGACTGAAATTACAAAAACCGACGAGAGGAGACAAACCTTCGCAGTGGCAGCTCCGCCGGAGAAAGGAGAAAGAGCGGTCGGAGACGGAGGCGAGCAAGATGAGAAGAAAGGGGATCCCAGTTGTTTAGAAGGCTGATACGGTAAGTTATAAGTCGGGCCCAAAAATTCCTTTTTTCTCTGTTGCTGGTGAAGTTTGATGCCTCGACCTCGTTAAAAATTCCTTTTTTCGAGGTCTACTGATATTTTTCTTGCATCATTTTAATACTTGACAATATAAGAAAATTCTTAAGAAAATGATACAAAATAAATAACATTAAATAGAGAACAATTAGTTGAAGGACATGTTTGGTTTTTACGTTTTAAAATACTAATATATCATGCTTGATTTTTTTACAAATTTTAATTTAGCAACTTTATTTGTGCACACATGCCACAAATCCTCGTAGTATATATAAAAGGGAATGTCAATTTTGGTCTACCACCATTTTTGGGTATACATAATTGCCGCTCACTTCGAATGTTTACACTTCGCATCAAAAGAATATTTTTTTGTGACACGGAAGATAATATTGAAATGCTATATAAACTACCTAGGATGACATGTTTGATTCCAAAACTTTGAAAATCATTCAAAGCTTAAAATACCTATTGAGTGTTAAATGCCAAATAAATACTCTCAAAGTGCTTAGAAATGATAATACTTTGAGAGTACAGAATACTTGATTCAAAGACTGAATACGATTATAGGATTTCCTGGATAAGACAAACATCCGAACTTAAGATAAACCCGTTTACTTATGTTAAACAAAGGCGTGATGTCTATATGATATATGTGTCTGGTGCTGCTAGGAGGAGTTATTCAAACAACGTATATGGCTTTTATAATCGAGTTATAATCATTTGGCCTCTGATCCATCCAATCTGATAATGCCATTTGTTTTTGGCGTGTCTGTCTTGTTGGCCTGTGTACGCCAAGCTTTCAAGACGATCCAATCTAGAGCTGTCGCGTGTATAGGCATGCTTTTTTACCATTTGTCTCCTGTTAAGTCCCTTTGAGCGAACCGACATTGGCACGCGTTGGGATTAGACAAGATCTAGGCTTCGTTTGACAAATTTTTTTTTAGATTTTCAGTTTTTAAATTGAAAAAATTAAAGAGCAGTTAAATTTATTTTTTTTACAAAAACAAGTGGGTGTTTAATAACCCAATTTTATTTTGAGTTTTTTTTTTTGGTGTTTGATAACCCAGTTTTTATTTTGAGTTTTTTTTTTGTGTGGATTACGGTGGCAGTGATGGGGGCGTAGAGTGGTCGACGGTGGCTGGTGGCTGCCGGCGGTTGTCGTCAACAGTCGCCGGAGGTAGCTGCCGGTGGCTGGAGGTAACTGCCGGCAACTACCGGCGTGGTTGTCGGAGGTGGCTGCCTGCCGCCGGTGGCCGCCGGAGGTGGCTACTGCCCAGCGATGGCTACTGGCAGTAGCCCACCGCTAGGCGGTAGCCGGCGGTGGCAGCCAACGGCAACCTCCGGCGATTGCCGGTAAGCCGCCGGAGGTGGTCGCTTGAGGTGGCTGCCGGCGGTGAGAGGGTGGTGATGGTCTTAAAAAAAAATAGTTTTTGGAGTTTTTTTTTCTTCTTCAATTTAAAAACTGGTTTTTTAAATTGGAGAAGGAAAAAAATGGTAACCAAACGCGCTTTTTTTTCAATTTTCAAAATTAAAAAAAAAACTGGAAAAATAATGAGCGTCAAACGGGGCCCAAATTTTACCTTCTTGACTTAAGTTTTCATCCGGTCTCTGCCACTTTTTTTGCAACTCAACTCTTTTAAACACGTAGCATAGTAAAAACTTTAAATCCTACGTGAGGAGGCCACATGTTCCTATGCTCAAACTTGTCACCCGTACTTTAGCCATTGTTTTCTTTGATTTTGACTGTGTATTGTCCCACTAACGTTAGGACGAATGCCAAAATATGTTCATTAGTAAACACGTAGGTATCTATACATATGTACATGTATGTATATATGCGTATATATACATGTATGTATAAGATAGCCACAATAAAAAAATTGATTAATATGGTATACAGATTTAAACGAATTATAGGTCTGATTTTTTAAAAAAAATAAAACCTCATAACCAACAAAGGGGCTATATCCCACGTATAAGGGTTTTGAAAACAAATCAAATATGAAATTCGAAAAAAAAAAGTGATATGATTAATCTAAATAAATTGTTATTATATTTGAGAAAAATTATGACCAAATAATTTTACAAAGCTTAGATAGCGTTTGGTAACACTTCTAGTTTTGGTTTTCTGTTTCCAAAAAAGAAAAATCAAAATCGGTTAATTTTTTTTTCATAAAAACAAATGGGTGTTTGATTACACAGTTTTTATTTTGCTTTTTTCTTTTGGTTGTTTGATTACCCAATTTTTATTTTGAGTTTTTTCTTTGGTGGTGGTTTGCAGTGGTGGGGCGTGGCGGTGGCCGAGATTGGTTACCGATCGTCGGCAGTCGCCGGTGGTGGCTGGTGGCTGTCAGCCATCGGAGGAGGCTATCGGTCCCCAGCGGTGGAAGGGTGGTGGTGGTCTCAAAATGAAAACCAAAACTAAAAACCGAAAACTCCTTTTTGGAGTTTTCAAAAACAACTCTGTTTTAAAAACTGATTTTTAAAACTGAAGGGAAAAAAAAAAAGAAAATTGTGTGTCAAACACTTTTATTTTCTCTCAGTTCAAAAATTTAGAGAAAAAACTGAAAAAAATATTGGTTACCAAATGGAGCCTTAATGTAATCAAATATCGCCTAACAATTTACTCTTGTAGGACCCTAAAAACCAATAAAGAAGTATCTTTCGTTCACAAGAACAATAAGACCAATTAATAAATTTTATACTAGTTATAAGCTTTAAAAGTTAATTATGACTATAATAAAGTCGATTATAACTAGGAACGATGATTGTTGATTGTATTCGATAATAGTTGTTTGGATCAACCTTCAATTTATCATTATCATTAGCTTGATACAAGGATCTTTGCAGAACTTTGCAAGCTCATTGTAGTTAAAAAGTATAACCTAACAGAATTTGGTATAAGAACTTGCACTATGTTGTGATATAATAAGGATATCTGGGGCTGTAGTGGTTCTGGAGAGAGAAGAGTAAAAGAAGAAGAGATGGGAGAATAGAGATACGCATTTTACGAGTAGTATTAGCATTTCAAAAATACAATATGGTTATGTCAGCGCAAATCTTTAGTCAGGGTCGCGAAACCCTGACGTTGGGAGAATCTAATACAATTTTCTCACATTTTGAATGTAAGTGTCCACTTTATGAAAGCTCGGTGTTCGAGTGTAATTTACCCCTAAACTCAGAGAGCATAATGACATTATATGTATTTTCTTTTCTCTCATCAATTCATATCACCCTTTAAAGAACTACCATTGCCTTGACTCAATCCTTTATAGATAGGTAGTACCACTCGGATAAAGCCTCAAATATTTCCTAACTTTTAGATCATAAATCCATAGTTATCAATATCGTACCGATACTAGCCGGTACGTACCACTTTTACCTTCTATCTATACGGTATCCCCTTACATTTTGTATCTGTCAAAATACCGCTCTGTATCGGTTGCACCGGTCGGTACATGTGATACCGGCCAAAAGCTACGTACCGACCGAAATATTGTGTTTTGTACCGGTCTCTTAAAAAATGTAAAAGTTGTAAAATTTGTTGAAAAATTTAATAAATTGACTATAAAAAAACTAAATAGAATACATTCTTTTATATCGACCAAAGACTCTGTAGCTTCTTCCTCACAATATTCCTTAGAATTTATAAAATCTTTCTTGATAAGTTTTCAATCTTCACCGCAATTTTACCTTTGCTTTTACTTTTCTTCTTAACTTTGCTAATGAGATAGTAAAAAAGAAGAGTAATTTTAGATGAGATAATTCAATTGAATAAGTTATTTGATCCTAGTGCTACTGTGTGCGAACAAACAACTTAGTTGACTGCAAGAGAGGAAATATATGTATATATTTTTAGTTCGTTAATGAATGAGTATTATATATGCATATTATTGATGCAAAATCTAAGACTGTACCGGTACCGACCGATACGTACCATTTTACGGAGAAAACAGTACACGCTTCTGTACGGTATTTGTAGCTATGCATAAATCCCTTCCATGATGTGGGCTTCAAAAGGGATGGGTATGCATCCTCTTCTTCTCAGTTTTCTCTTATGTGTTAGTAAGGATGGCACTATGGGGTACAATGGCATGCCCTGCCCTAACCCAAGTTGCCTTATCCCTGCGTGCTCCGTTTTCATAATGCTCCATAGTTTATGTAACCGGATCCGCCCGCCTCATCTCATTTAGATCCAACCAGCCTCATTTAACCTGATTCTGTACAGGTCAATCCGTTAACTTCCTATTTTTTTTTTGGTCTTAAACTAGTCACCTATTTTTCTTTTCACAAAACCATCATATTTAATCATGAAGTGGCGGTGAGCAGAGGTGGCTGCTGGAGTTGGATGGTGGTGATGGGCAATGCTGGTTGCCTGAGTTTTTCGATAATGGTAATAGTCGCGGCAATTCTCGGCGGTCAGTAATGGCTGTTGAAATTTGCCCGGCGATGGTGGCAATCGAAATCTTCTAGCTGCAGATACGAACGATAGCCAGTAACGACGAATGAGGATGGCGACAGTTGGGGATGCATGCAGTGGTATGAACTTGAAGCATTTGTGAATATGAGTGAGAGAAATCGAGAAAGAGAAAAAAAACATGTAAATGGGTTAAATATTTGAAGATCTATTTGGGTATGGTGGGGATGAGAAACATTCAAGTAGCAACATTTTGTTAGATTCCTTATTTATCCCATCCTCATTTGCCCCATCTATTCGGGGCTTCCCTAAATAGGTACCATATAGGGTATGACGGGGTGGGGCTCCAATTAGGCCATCAAATTGCCATCCTATTGTGTAAGTTTTGGTTTTGGGAATTGGATAGAGATTATTCCTACAGATTTTGAATCGAGGTAAGAAACCTAAGTGGCGATGCTAGTGTATAACCTCTGTTAACAGCAGTAGTTGAGGGTGGGGGCAGGGGATGTGGTTTCTTAATGAGATCGGTGGTGATAAATCTTACAGAGACAGAGAGAGTTGAGAAATAGAGATAGTGAATAGAAGTGAACACGATTTAGATGGTTTTGTTTGGAGGTTGAATGACAAACTGAATTGACCAACCTTGGTTTAGGGGGGGAGAGCATAGTTGAACAATTTGGCTCGAACGGGTTGGACAAATCGAACGGTTTGGCTAAAACGAATAGCGAGCCCAAAAAAATTAAATTTGTAATAAAAGCTCAAAACGCAAGCATAAATTTTAAATTTTTTGGTATATAACAAAACATTCAAAGGAGAAACTAGGTCATTACACAACATCTTTAAAACCATTAAAAAATTCTAAGAATCATTAAAACCACAAGGATCACGAAAAGGACTTCAATATCTTCAACACCATCATCATAAACTTTCAACGAGCATAAACCGCAGTCCATGTTTCTAAAAAATGATAATGACAATGAATTAGGTTCATAAGACATGTAATAATTTTCATAAACGAGAAAAAATGTCATTATAGATGAAGACATGAACATGTTTATAGCAATGACCATGGCATATGTTTCCTAATAGAAAATGCAAAGGAAAAGATTTACTCTCAAATATGTGTGCTAAAAAAAAAAATCTATGCACTGAAGTTACCTCGGTGACTTAGTCAATAACAACAGATGCATCATATGAACTACTTGTGTTTGATCCGTTGCCTTCTCTGGGAGGAAAAGATAAAGAAATTCACCAAATGAATTTGTAAAGGCAAGTTCACTAATAAGAAAAAAATAATTTTACTTTTCAACCTCATCCATAGCTTGTCGAAGATCAATAGGGCCGAAGGACATTTCAATCAATTCTGAGTACAAACAAGAGCTTTTACCATCCTTGGATTCAAAAAGCTCCCAGAACAATCAAGTATATGACGTCTTATGATAAAAGCTGATTAAGAAGCAACCGTAGAAATCAGAACAACTAACACATGCCTTGTTACTTGAGAGAGAACTAGATACTTATTGCTATTCACCTTCCACCAACCTAATAAATCAAGGCATTTTCAAGGGTCTTCAGAACACTCTGCAAAGTATCTTTCCACTTCAGATTTGCTCTCTATATAACTCTCTTCTGCCTTTAAAAGTTTTCTGATGTTGTGCAGCCAAAGATCCTTCTCCCTCAACCTCAGTTTCTTTAGAAACTTGAATTCTTCAATTATTTTGACTCTTCGTGTGCTCATAGTACTCAAACATGCGAACCAAGTTTTCATTCACCTTATAAACGATATCTTAAACCACCCCAGTTTCTTACATTTGGCATAAACAAAACTTAACATACTTTAATTTATGACGACGGTCCAACACAACATCAATATACACAAAAATATTTAGTTTATCCACATTTTCCCGATACTTTTCAAATTTTTTTAGCATGTTCCAAGTCATAGAATACAAAATATCATCGTCACTTTTGCATAATTTACCAATGTCAATCACGCAACCACAATTTCATTAAATATATGAGCATTAGATGTAACATACAAAGAACTAGAAAATTATAAAGTCACCTCACAAAAAATCTTTAGAAACTGAACAAAAACCCTAGTATTTTCCCAATCTTCCAAATGAATGAGGCCTTATATTTGTTATGCTACCTCTTCCACCAGATTTATCGTCCGCATCCTCACTTGGAAGCATTGAAAAGTACTTAAGAAAGCCATAATCATCTTTTTCTAATCTTTCGAAGCCTTTTTTTTAATTTTTGGGCTACTTCTAGCATTAAGTGTGAAGAACTCCACCTAGTCGGAATATTTAGACAAACAAGACTCTTAGGCTGTATTTGGTAACACTTTCAGTTTTTTTTAAAGAAAACTAGAAAGAGTTTTGGTTTTTTTTTCACCAGTTTAAAAAACTGGTGGACGTTTGGCAGAATTTATTTTTTCAAAAAACAGAAAAGAGCAAGCGTTTGGTAGGACAGCTCTTTGGATTTTTTTAATATACATTTTTTTTGGTTGAATAACAACCAACAATATTAGCTCAGCCTTGTTATAACTCCCCCACTTCACCGCCGAGCACCATCTCGCCGCCCATCACAAACCCAACGTCATCACCGCTCCGCGTTCTGCCCTTAAAGTCTTAAACACCCCCATCGCCTCGAAAATGTCAAAACTCCCGTTGGAGCTAATCACCTACCGCCCACGCACGACCACCAATCGCCTGTTGCACGACGAGGGCCACCAATTGACCACCCATCTCCTGCCTCTAACAATCGGGCCACGCATGACCGCCATCACTCGAGAATCACCACCAGGCATACATCCGCGCCGCGGTGCCTTTCTTCGACAACCCAGCATCGCCGGCCACCCATGACCTGCGAGTGTAGACATCCATCCATCGCCAATCGCTCAATCGCTGCCAATTGCCCAATTATGTTTTCTATACTCGTAGAATCGTTAATGGAGAATCGTCGTTAATTAGGACAGGGGAGAGAGAGAGAGAGAGAGAGAGAGAGAGAGAGAGAGAGAGAGAGAGAGAGAGAGAGCTGAAAAGCGTTGCAAGTCACAGTGGGAAGAGGTGGAGTGGTGGAGCCGCCAATGTCCAGTGGAGGCGATGGACACGATGGGCTGTGGAGTCAGTTGAGAAGAGGTGCAGCCGATCGAGCAAACCAGGTGAAAGAGATGAAAGAAACCTAATTTAGGTGGGATTTATACCCAGCAAAGAAAAAATGCAATTCTATTACTAGTGAGATTTGAAGCCAAGACCTCATTAATCCCTTCCTCAGCTCCGCGTGAAATGGGTTTCCAAAACCAACAAGAAAAAACAAATTGCTCTTTTTTTAAAAACGGGCCTTCTTTTTAAAGTGTTGTGCCCAAAAAAAAAACTGAAGTCCAACCAAACACCCCATTTTTTTGGGGCTTTTGAGAAATTTAAAAACTGGGCCAAAAAAGAGCAAAAAAAAAAAATGGTGTCAAACAGGGCCTTAGACTCAACTTTCTCCTTTTCTGCACATCTCTTGAAACTTAAAAACCTGGAAGGAGAAGACATCACACACCTTATGGATTCAAAATCTTTAAAATAGAATCATGAACTTCCTTCATATCTTCACTATTATAAGGTTGGTTTGACCACCACACCTCATGTGCATGAATTCATTCTCCATGATAATGTTCTTTGAGCTAGTAGATTTACTCTTTGTAGATTCAATTGGCCTAGAACCAGAACTAGCATTACCAGCGGTTACGGTAAGATGATCATCTATCTTTTAATTTAACAAGCAAGTCTCAATAACATTACCAATTATTTTGCCATTGCAACTGTCAACTTGACAAAATGCTATAATTCTCTTTTGCAAATTCAAAATAGAATCAATCTAATGTGCAATAAGACACATGCAGTTGAGATTAGCTCAGGTTAGGTGGGTGTACCTCAGTGCCTTTCCAAACTAAGAGGGGCGGGTTGTCTAATATCGTCCCTCCTCCATGACATCCCTTGGTTTAAAGGGATGGTGGAGAGCCATTTTGGGACAAAAAAGAAAGTCTGAAAGCGACGTCATATGCGGACAAGAAGGCCTTGATTAAGGAGAAAGTTTCAAGTGTTAGTAGCGAGAAAACCCTTTTCAAAATTTAAAAGCTTATTTAACAGTTCTTCCTTTATGTGAAATAACTTAAGAATTTCTCTAACAACAGAAAAATGAGATAGAACATGAAATCTTGATTCTACAAAAAATTTAAACCCCATTCCACAAGATTAAAAGGTAACTCATCAGTGATTATCATATCACTATGTGCTAGTCTGTAATCCATAGTTATATATATCGTACCGGAGCTTGTGTCGTTTTTTCCGTAAAATGGTATGTATCGGTACCGGTACCTGTATCGTCTCGGTACCTTCTCAGATTTTGTATCAATAATATACATATATAATACTCATTCATTAGCGAACTAAAAATATATACATATATTTCCTCCATTGCAGTCAACTAAGTTGTTTTTCCCACACAGTGGTACTGGGATCAAATAACTTATTCAATTGAATTATCGCATCTACAATTACCCTTCTTTTCAACTATCTCATTTGCAAATTCCTATAGAAGAATAACATATGATGATTTTTTTCCAACTATGAAGTAAATAAAAGTTAAGAAGAAAAGTAAAAGCAAAGTTAACATTGCTATGAAGATTGAAAACTTATCAAGAAAGATTTTATAAATTCTAAGGAATATTATGAGAAAGAAGCTACATAGACTTTGGTAGATAAAAAAGAACGTTTTCTATTTAGTTTTTTATGGTCAATACTAAAATTTTCAACAAATTTTGCAAATTTTACATTTGTGAAGGGACCGGTACAAAACACAATATTTTGGCCGGTACGTAGTTTTTGGCCAATGTCAACTGTATCAGCGGGTACAGAGTGATATTTTAACCGGTACGAAAGGTAAGAAGATAATGTATCGATAGAAAACAAAAGTGGTATGTAGTGGCCGGTACGGCCGGTACCGGTACAGTATTGATAACTATGTTGTAATCCTCAACGCTCAAATGAAGCCACCTTTAACTCATTCATACCATTTTTTTTTTTATCTTTTAGGTTCAAACCTGATTTTTGTTTGATTCTTATCATTACGTTGTTCATAGCAAGAAATTGTATATCGATACCTACTATGGTTCATAAAAGTACATGTATCGATCATCTGCCCCAATATAGCTATATAGCTTATGATAATACTCGCAAACCGCGAGTTTAGGGTCAGGCTCAGTTGATGTACTCCCTTTGATTTTCTAAAAGTGATCTTAAACTTCAGATGGCTTTATACTATTTGTTTGCTTCTTTTTCTTTGGAGGCCGAGGAGGGAGTGGGGAGGGATTCCCGTTGGATACAATGCACAATCATCCGACACTGGATACAATGCACAATTATAAGAAATTCAAGCCATTTGCAAACTGAAATTCAAGTTACCAATAAATAAGACATGCCATTAAATTAAAGGAATTGCTTGATGAAGTTGGAGGTGGCATCGCGACAGTCTGAGTGTGATGTAGCCAGATGCAGAAGAGCATCGTCCAACAGTTGAGATATGGAGGAGGCGGTGAAAGCATAGTTCATGTAAGATTGATGTGGACAAGACTGGAAGTAAGAGGCGATAGCGAAGGCGGTTGAGATGTAGAAGCGAGCAGAGTGGGCGTGATGGGAGTAGAAAGTGGAGGCCGGGCGGAGGTTCTTGAGATGTGGAGTATATGGTTAAGGTTAGAGGGATTTAGGGTTACTTCCCTTTTGTATCATTGTTAAATATAACTAAGACAATTAGTGAACGATAATTGGTGTTAGGTTAAAATATAATGTTACACTATATACGGTTGGCTCGGTTTATAGCAATTTCAAAAAGTTCAAACCAAATAGACTGAATAAAATATGCAGTTTGTGAAAAGAACCAACCAATTTTTTCTTAGGTCGGTTTGGAATTAGCCAGATTCATCAATTCAGTTTTCATGATTTTTAGGTTCCAACAGTTTAAATACTTACTCCTACCGGTGGACATGGTGGAAGACAAAAGGGAATAAAGAAGGAGAAAAAGAAGCAAAGTTACAGTGATTTTGTTTGAACGGAATTTTGGAAGAGATAAGGTTAATATCGTCATTTTGTAAGAGAGAAACCATAAACGCAGAACTTTGGTAAGATTAGTTCATCTATTGCCCCAATAAGTTGGCCTGGTAGTCAAAGAGGTATACTTCTTTTCTTGACTTTCGGTGTTAAAACCTTTGCGCTAGCACCCGGAGGAAAAAAATACTCTCTAAATGCAGCAGATCGAAGTGGGGTGATCGTCCGCAGAGGGAATCTAGTCTCGGTTGACGCTAAAACTAATATGAGATACCACTTATTGTCCAATAAAAAAAATAAGAAATAAAATAAAATCATCTATCTAGTTACAAAGGATCTAGTGCAAATTTAGCAGGAAAGCTAATTGTAAGTTTTGTCCATTTGCTAATATCACTAAATTTTAAACAAAAAGAAGGGGGGTTAGGGGAGGGGGGGGGGGGGTGTTACTATCTAGTTATTAAGCATCTAGTACAAATACCCTCCAAGAACTTTAGGAGTGTGTTTGGATGAGGTAATTGAACTGAAGATTTTATTTTGTGGAGGATTTGAAAATACTACATACCAAATTCTTTATTTGGATTATGATGAGATGAATTCACCAAATTTTGAGAGGGATTTGATAAGGGGATTTTGTGTGCTAAAATCTTTTACATAAATAACTAGTCCAAATCCTTTCTACAAATACAGGGAGAAACTGACTTTTTTTTGTCTCCACAACTTTGACTACCTTCTTCCACTAAAAAAAGAAACTCTCTCTCATTAATTAGTTTGTATCCATACACCATAAAATTTCATATATAAATTCACGTATGAAATACTCGCTTCTACAAAATTGCGCAAACACTAAATTTGCAACTCCATAAATTTGTAAATAAGCGAATTTTAAAATAAAAAGTTCATCCAAACACACTCTAGTAGTAGGTCCTTTGTTTTGTTTAAGTAGAATACCATGTTTTTCCATTGCTCCAGTATAATTAGCCCTGTCACAAATGTTGGCCTTAGAATGTACCTCTCCACTTTTGATTACCACTTTACAGCCGACCGACCAAGTGAAGCTCATTTAAGCCAAGATATTGATCTTGAATCTTGATATGGATGGCCCATGTATTGCGGCCATTCTGGTGCTATTCCCTTAGGGAAGTTATCAATTACTAGCCGGTGACTTTGCTTGTAAAGTTCAGCTCAATCGAAGTAATCATAAGCTTTGCATTGATGTTAAACAATTCAACTCATTCAGCCAAAACATTACAAAATTTTATTTATCATTGGATGCTTAAAGGTAAGATTCGTTGTATAGCTGCAGTGCATGCGCCATTGCCCAGATGGGTTGAATTGGGTTAAGTTGCCAAGCATTCCCACTTTCCAGAAGTCAAGAATACATTTTTTGAAGATTAGAACCGCGCTTAGAGTTTGGTGGATATATCTCTCAGCATGGTACATTAGCCCTTTAGAAATAACTGTTATAAAATCTTATACGTTATTTTCAGAACATTTTCTTTAATTTCTAAGTACGTTAAGTACCGAATAATGCAAATTTTTGGTCAAGGGAGGGTGATTATTTTCTCAGTAGTAATTGAAAGCAAAAAGACTAAGTGGGATTAAAAGTAAGTTTAATGTTTGATAACAAATACGATTGTATATTGGCCACTACCTCATAACTTATGTAAAAATATCATGTTGGCTTTTCATTTTCAAGCCCGTCCATATTGACTTTAAGATAGAGGAGATCAAACAGACACTCATGACCCTGGAGACTAAGGTGTCACCCTCCTTAGATTGCATGTTTGTAAAAAAGCTATGCTACAAAATCTACTTAGGATGATCTTGGCTCCCAACTGCAACTTGAGAGAGAGAGAGAGAGAGAGAGAGAGAGAGAGAGTAGTTATGATAAGCAAGAGATGATAAGAATGATTAAAGATTAAAAGGTGGCTTCATACTCCAAAAGTGCAAGTTGAGTGAAACCTTATAAAACTGCCGCACTTGGTTTGCAGCCTTAGACAGTACCTACTTCATATGGTAATGAGACCATATAATGGACTCACTCAATTTGACATTTAATATGTTTCATTTTCTTACAGATTTGGGGTAAAGTAGGTTAAGGTATATCATTGGCCTTTGTCTCTTTGTACTCATGATCCCACTCATTTAGTTTTATTCCTATCTTTTGTATGAGCAACTTAATGAACATTTATGAGCCTTAATAAGCACCAGGCCGGACAAGAACTCAAACCATAGTCATCCCATTGAGTCTATATGTTGACCTGAAAAAGCTTGTCCAGGCTGTGATTATGAACCATCAATGTGCCAATAACTTTGAGTAATGCAATGGTTTCTTTTCATTTTGGTCACAATCATCCTTTTCCTTCATGCTCACTTGAATCACATTAGAAGAAGCATAAGAGAGAGAGTTGGTGATTCAGCGTGTAATTAATATCTCGATTTACATAGGCTCGGTTAAAGCAATCTAATCTAAAATGGTAATTAGAAACGCGTTTGGAATTCAAGTATGTTTGACGCACTTTTCTTCCCTCTGTGATCTCCACTAAACTTTTCATGACAAACATTAGAAAATCTCTAAAAGCTTCAGAATATAATTAGAAAACAACGACAATAATCACTCGAGATCGCACTGTTGAGGCATATTATGGGATCCCAAGGACAATGTTGAGTAGGCACCATGCACAATGATCATAAGCACAAGTTATAAGGTTATATCAAGTATTTCAAAGAAATACACCTGCTAATGGATGTATAAGGACTGCAGACTGACCAGTAGAAGATCAGGAGGCCAGGGGCCAATCATGGCTCTCAAATGCCACTTGATGCTCATGGGTTGGCTGATAGTGTCACCAAAACTACACTTGGAAACCATAAGCTCACAGGGTACAAGCAGGGGACAATGGAATTGGAGGTGTGTAGGTGTCACAACTTTTGGCAGTAAAATCATTGTTGAAAAAGGGTTGAGAGGGTAAAGTTCTTGGACTTGAGAAAGGTTGATTGGTGTGTACCGGTGATGGGAAGATAAGAAGCATTTTCCCTACTTGGACATCATGCTGTTGGCCATATTACTGGGGCTATCTCTAAAAAGGCCACTCATTTACTCATTGGAATTGGTAAGTATAAACCCAACTGGATTTTATTCCCATTCAACAATCAAAGCCTATCCACTAGGGTGGCTTCTCTTGCCTGTATGCTGAGGGTGGGATAGTCATCATGGTCATAACTCCATGTTCTGATTTGGGAATATCAGAAACTATAGGGGGTTGGTATATATTCTGCAGAAGGGTGCGTAGTGCGCATCCTGTGTAAAGTAACACTGCCCTTTGAAGTCTGTGTAGTGTGTGTATAAAGAGAAGGTTGAAACCTTAAAGAGCCAAACTCAGCTCCCTTTTTCTTCCTCAAATCTCTCTCTGCAAATCTTAGGAAATCTTGGGAAAATGGCGGGAAAATCAGTTGAGAGGCCCGGGTTTCTAGGAAATGACTGTAGGACAAGGTACTGTTTCCTTAAAGCTTAATCTTGGAAGGGGAAGAGATAGAAAGAAAAAGACTTGGCACTTTCTTGTGCTGAAAAATCAAGAACCATCACTTTCTTGATTTTCTCTTTTCAGGATTCAGTAGTTTGACCGAATTCATCAAAATTAGGAAGCATATCTATATGTCTTGACTTGTCAATGTCGTCAGATATAAGCTAATTGGGGATTGTTGCTTCTTCGATTAAAGACTTATCGGGAAGACGTTTTTGTTGGTTGTTTTCTGGTAATTTTAGAGATATCAAAATTTTTACATTCATGGCGAAATTCTTTGATGGGGTGATTTATATGGAGATTATTGGAATTGATTTTCAAGTATGGTACGTAATTTGTGCTATTTGGGTTTAGGTTTGTGAGGCTCATCTTGAAGTGGGTTTTTTTTTTTCAAGTGTTCTTGAAATTTTACCGCATGGCATTTTTTTTGATGGGTGTATACGGAGATTCTTGTAATTGGGTTTTCAAGTGTGATAGATAGTTTGAGTTGTTGAGTTCTTGAAGATATAGTTCGGTGCTGGGTTTAGGGTTTAAGTTGTTAAGTGAGGATGGGGATGGACAGACTGCTGCTTCCGACTGTGGGACCACCAATAACGAGGCGAGCAGGGTTGAGGAGGAAGCAGGCGGGAAGAGGTTCTTACAGAGGCAGCTAGGATTGGAAAGAGGGGAAGAGGTTAGGATTTTCTCTGGTATCAATTGATTAACCCGTGGAGAAGTTTAGGGGTTGGTGTTAGAAAATTTTGACTGGGGCGAGGAGATGGGTAGTCAATTGCACCAAGCACTCAGGAGTTTGTGTCTCAGCACTGAGTGGAAGTACGCCGTCTTCTGGAAACTCCAGCATCGAACCCGAATGTAAGTCCCTTTGCTCCCTCACCCCCTCCCTCTTGTTTTTCTTTTCATTTGCTCTTGTGCTTAGATTGCTACTTAACTTGGTTACAGAGAGTTGAGAGTCCAATTTCTTGGCCAGAAAGAAAACAAAGCAAGGTGAAGAAGAGAAATGGTTTCTATTGCTTTTCTGATTCTTCCCTTTATGGAGGTCTCGAGAAATGAAAGAAAATACAATTAACTTGAAAATTAAATGCAACAAAAACTTCAGGCACAAAATCTTCTTGATTTTCATCAACGGCCTCGATTCCGTTTTTTCACAGATTTGCCTTAGCTTGTCTCTGTTTATTTATTGCTCGCATGCACTTCAGTCGTTTTAAAAGCCCAAGTTCACGCGCCTGTTGCTACACCTTTTCATCCCGCGTGTACCTCAATGTTTCCAAGCTGCTCACTGCTCCCAAACTTATTCCTGTTGCCATCACCAACAGCTTCTGTTGCATTGGGCATTTCTAATGGTGTCCTCTTCTTGATATGTATTTTGACAGGAATTCTTCGAGGTGAATTCCTGACAATTACGATACTGGATGCAACTGTTGATTGTTTCGTATCATACCTTTCCTAATCTGAATTTTCAAAATGGAGCAGAAACTTGAATTTGACTAAAGAAAATTTTGGTAATTCTAACAGATTTAGGTTTATGCATTAGAATAAAAGAGAAGCTAATAGCTCAAGGTTAACATCGGCTAAGGTTTGCCTCTTTGGCAATAGTTGCCAAATCAAAATTTGTCCAAACCATCGAAAGCCAGAAAGTGTTGAACATGAAGCATGGTTTGGCATAAAACTAATCTAGATGTGTACATGTTCTAATAGCAAAAAGCTTTCCTTAATCATAAGATTTGACTCTGAGTGAACCTTTAGCCATGTTTTCTTCATGGTTTATCTTAGCATATATTTTCTTGAAAACGTATATATAATTTATAAGGGTAGATCTTAATGTTCTATCTTAATGAATAGGGTATAGAATGCAAACATGTATTGCCAGTACTAAAGCAAAGAAGCCATGATAAACACCTAGTTATGTACCAGTGGGAGAACATAAAGCATAGAGTTAAAGTATGACTGGGAAACTATCAAAGTTGCAACTTAACTTCCTAAGTACATGTTCGTGCAAGTAATATAATCCCTTCTGCAATCATCCCTTCATTATGAACTCTCACTCGAGGTTTTTGGAAATTGGATGAAGTTAATGATTCATCATCTGGCATGTGAAAGAACTTTATTGTTCATTCTACAAGAATCCTTTGGAAATCTCCATTTGGTTCTCTTCAGTGCAAGTTTGAAATTCCCAGAATGTATCCTAATTACTGGTCTAATATTTTTTTCACAAATTCTTATGATAACAGAGCACATAATCTCTTTTTAACGTCTGTCTCCTTCAAAAATAAAAGGAACCTGAGTTCGTTATCTTGATGAGAAAAACGTGTTTGGAGGGGCAGAGCGTTAAAAAGAACAGGGTTACTCTTTGTTTCTTTGAAGGATAGTTTAGTGTTCCTGATGTTTTTAAAATCTGACGTACAGGCAATTTTTGCAGAAAATACTGTAGATTGGGAATCTCTCTTTCTAGGACAGTAGGATTCTTCTATGGGTTATTGGTCTTAACTGGTGATAGAATCACATGATTTGCCATTAAATCTTAACTGGTTACAGAATCACATGATTTGCAATGGCGCATCTCATGATTCCACATAGCATAAATTCCCCAATGTAATGATTGCAGTTTGGTAAGATTATCATCAAAATGGGATCAATTGTAACTTCTAATCAAGAATCATTAGGTTCTAAGAATTGTGTCTGGTACTTTTACGATATTTACAGGACTATTACAACCTCACTGGACGATAGGTTTTTCAATGCTATTTCTTCAGCGTAGTTAATGTCTTCTTTGGTAAAATATATGCTTTTCAATTTTACTCTGGATTATCTTGAAGAATTGTTTGGTCTCAGTGCACTTACTTGCTTCTAACAATTCGAGTGGCACCTTTAATTAAAATCTACAGCTTATCGCTATTACGAATATATTTGCCTTTCTTCTTTTTAGGAAACAGCATGGGTTGCCATTTGTTGTGGCTGCTCTGAACATGGTAATGTTTACTATTGTGCAACAGAACTTATTGATCCCATAATTGATGCACGTATCGAGTATCTAGAGCCTAGTTTAATTTATAGCTGGCCATGTCTATATGCATTAGTCAATGCAAGCATAACATGTTTTCTTCATTGTTGTGTGTTATGGAAGGATGTTGACTTGGGAGGATGCTTACTACGACAAACATGACTATCATGATCCATCAGAGAAGAAATGTGTCAGTGAGATGGTGGGAAATATGCGTGATGGGCATTATTCGCATGACCCTATTGGGTTAGCGGTGGCAAAGATGTCATATCATGTATATTCTCTTGGGGAAGGGTATGTCATCTTTCGTGCATGCCGTAGTTTATCAGTGATTCAAGTTCCTTTTGGTGCAAATAAGTGAATAACTGTCTATATCTTACTAACTGTTCTGTATTATCTTGGACGTTTTTACTTTCTTTTGCTGGAGAGAGAGTGATCGGCCTTTGATATATGATATGGTGGTTTTACAAGTGGCGAGCCTTTTCAACTCTGTATTTTCTTTTTCAGATCCATGTTATCTATTATGAACCTTTTGAAACCCTTCCAACTCTAGCCATGTATCCATTGCCTCTGGGGAGGACCTTTTTTCAGCACCATAAATCCTAGTTGTGATGTGTAAAAATCTGAAAATAATCACTACAGTAAGGAATATTTTTTTTGTTTTTATGGCCTTACTGTTGCTGGACAGGATTGTTGGACAGGTGGCAGTTACGGGTAAGCATCTTTGGATATCTACAGATAAGCACGCGACTGATTACTGCTCATTGTTTGAGGTGAGGGATTATTTATGACAATGTACAGATCTATGGTGTCTACCTTGCTGAGTCGTACATTACAATCTTTATCCTACTTTGACTTGCCTACTGCCATTCTGTACCTATTTTGTAATAAGTTTTGATAAACACTATATTTGGTGGTTTCCAGCACTGTGATGGGTGGCAAACTCAGGTTTCAGCTGGGATTCGGGTATGACTGCTCTCTTGTTTGTTTCTCAAACTTCAGTAGAAGCTGTCACGATGATTTTCGCATCATGCTATGTAAATTTGCACACACAAACAAACACACAAACACAATTCACACGCACACGCGCAGGCACCCCCATGCACGCACCCATATTGCATTTACTTCGATTAGTTTCCGTAAAGGTTTTTGATTTTGCAATGCACTGCCCCGCGTAATTGATGACGTATGGTCCTACAGACTGACAATTATTCTCATCTCTTTTATGTATACTTACATAATTGATGACTTTACGGACCGGACCGTCTGACTATAGATTGGATATGTTGGATGTGAATTGCAAGTTGTAGATTGACCAGTAGCACCAAGAACTTGGTAAGTTGAAGGGGCTTCCAGCTACAATTTCTCATAACTACTTATTCAGTTAGTTGAGCAAGACCAAATTGTTACCGTAGGGACCATTTCTAAACACGGAACAACCAGTTGCTTAAGAGCTTTGGTCTCTCTCTATTCCAACATTTGTTAAAGACGGGTTTTAAGTTAGAAGATCTCTGTCTGGTGGGCATCAAGGTCTCTATTCCAAGGCACTTATATGGTAATTGATTTCTTTTGTTGCTGGCCTCAAGGATGTTCAAGAAATTATCGCAAGCCTGTTGGAAAGCTGCCCCATCTGCCTCTGGTGGTTTCTTTAGTTGGATAGGAATAAGTGTCATTTGAAAGCATGCATGATTCTGTGTTGGACGCACAGTAAGTCCTTTTGAGATCTCTTTGTACCTTCGACGGCTGTCTCTAGGAGTGGCTCTTTTGCATCTTTGTTAATTGCTTTTTGATGACTCTATATAGATTCTAGACGCTGAGGGTTTTTTCTTTTGCTTTTGCATAATTCCTGTGTATTAAGGTTCAACCCTTTTGGCGGTTGTGTTTTTGTCCTAAGCATAAAAAAAGGAATGATTTACCTGTAAAACTCTGATTTGGCATATAAGCTGCGACCTGTGAATGAAAGATGGCATATTGATGGCTTCACATGTTGAATGATTATCTAAGTTATGCTGGCAAATATATATCTACATGTAGTTGCTTTGAATTTTGAACCGAGATCCTACTGATCTTTTTGAGGTATTTTATTGAACTTTTTTACCATTTTTTATGCAGACCAGTGCTGTTGTGGCAGTTTCTCCTCATGGAGTCGTTCAGCTTGGCTCTTTGAACAGAGTAAGATGATTCCTAGGTTATACATGATTTTTATTCCAAGCTTGAGGCATATTGATTTGGATGTTATGCTCATGGTCTTTTACTTTGCTTGGATATTGAGAGAAAGATGTAGCGTCTTGCTCAAGTGTTCACTAGTGTTTTCTAGAACAATAACTAGCTTTTGTGCCTTACATCTGCCGTTTTTTGTAATCTGAATAGAAGACATTGGGTTTGTGAACTGATGTATCTTATGCTTATGCGCTATTAGTTGTAAGGTCATATGGCATCCACATGATGACTGCCACAAGAGTGAATCATTGTTAAGAAAGCTAAAAAATCTCCGTGGGAAAGTGAACATATAGCTTCTAGCAGGAGCCATTAGCTTATTATCCTTCCTCTCTCCAGTTTGATTAAGTCGCCCCTAATATTTAGTACCTAACTACCATTCTCATCATATGCTTAAATGACCACTCTAATACCACTCATCTCTAAGTTCTATACTGCATACTGACCTTCTGCTCTAGCATCACATATCTAATCTTGAACTTCATTCATAGATGCCTTTTCTTTTTTTATTTAAATAAATGAGGACTGTAATACCACTATCTCTATGCTCTATTAAGTTGCTATAAACATGTTGTGGCACACAGTCTATAACAGTTCTCTGCTCTAGCATGGGGCATAGTAAAGTATTTCGAAATCCTTTCATAAACACTGACTGATGACTCAAATGATTAGAACATCATTACTCTCTTGCTTCTTTGTCGAGCTTCGAATATTCCTGACTATCGAATCTACCATATGGTTGTACCATGCTTAGCATTTAATTTTGATTATCTCTCTCTCCCCCCCCCCCCCCCCCCCTCCTTCTCCCTCCCTCTTATTGTGGACAGGTTGCAGAGGACTTGAAGCTGGTGAAGCATATTAGGAACATATTTTTTCAGCTTCAAGATTCCATATTGGGCCATATTCCCAGTTCAGTAACATGTATGGAGAGTCCTTCATGTCTGGTAATCCTCTCCTTCTCTCTCATTTAATACTCCCTTCCCTTCAAACACGCAATATTGGGTGTAGTCATTGCATCCTTCTATGTAAGCATCTTATGGTGCCCATTGCTTGCGCAGTCAGATGTAACTACAAGGAGTTCAAGTTCAGAAATTTTCCATGGTTGCATATGCAATCTAGATAAAACTGTGAACAACAGAAGGAAAAATATTTGGTCTCCAATGTTTCCATCTCTTGGAAAACCTGGTGATTGTTCATGCGTTGTTCTTCCAGCTGGAGGTTATCCATCGAATACAGATGAGGTGATCAAAGAGCATGGAGGGCCTCAGTACCCAATGTCAGGGTATAATGAAAGCGCAGACTTACTGCACTCAGATTCTGAAATGTTCCATATGCAGTGGCAAAAGAAAGTACAGATGAAATGGGATATTGATAGGAGGGGTGATGGAGAAACTAGTGGCTTTAGGGATCCGGGGGTAGATTCAAAAGATAATGATTCTTTCTTCAGAAACAACTTAAAATCATCAAATCCTGAGGTGGACGATTGTTTCTTCGGAAACAATAATCAAAAAGGGATCCTGTGTGTGCCTGAACATTCCAACATGCAGAATCTAGAGGATTTGGAAAAGCAGTTACCACTTGGAATAGAGTTCAATATCGACTCGATGACGTCTTTCAGATTTTCTGCTGGCTGTGAGCTTTATGAAGCACTTGGACCATCATTTAGGAAAGATGACATCTCTTGTGACTGGAAGGCGGGAAAGACTGGAACAGGAATCGATATAAAGATGCCAGCAGAAGTACTGGGCAGTGGTAATCTTTTAATGAATAATTCTAGCTCAGAGCATCTTCTTGAAGCAGTGGTGGCCAATGCTTGCCACAGTAACAGTGATGTTAAAGCTGCCACTTCCTACTGTAAATCAGTAGAGTCCTCCGTTACAACTGGAAATATGTTAGAGCTTCCCTCTAGTGGTATACATACTATTGGTTCATTTTCAATTGACCAGTCCTCACATATAGAAGAGGATGTGTCTGGGTCATGTGGTTCGAGGTCTTTAAAGGGTTTTTCGTCGGCAAGTCCTAGTAGATGTAATGAACCGCTGGAGAAGACACAAGACCCAGCTAAGCTAAACAAAAAGAGGGCTAGACCTGGTGAAAATTGTAGGCCTAGGCCAAGGGATAGGCAATTAATTCAGGATCGTATTAAGGAGCTGCGGGAGCTTGTGCCCAGTGGGTCAAAGGTATCTTCAGTGGCCCATTCCCCCTGTCTAAGAGTATTCCTTTATTTCACATGTAACCTTTTCTGAAATTTCCGGATAATAACTCAGTGCAGTATTGATTCACTTCTGGAACGAACAATCAAGCACATGCTCTATATGCAATGCATCACCAAGCATGCTGATAAGCTTGATAAATTTGCTGAATCAAAGGTAAGCTTTGCCATTTTTTGCCTCCTGTTTGGTCGAATACTGGTTCTGTTGGATTAACGATGAACTTAGTCAAGCTCCATATTGTTTGAGGAATCCCATTCTTGCTTTCATTCATATATTGTTATTTTTATCATTTTCCTTTCCTTTTGCTTTTTGTTTTTCTTGGGGGGTGTTATTGTTGAAATTATTCAGGTTCACGGTGACACCATGTCATTGTGGTGCATGGTGTAACCTCTTGCCCATAATCAGCCATGTGTGCAGCTTTTGGTTCATCTCTCATCTGTACCTCTTTCAACCATTCCAATCCCATCGTTGGCACTTCCTTGATTTCAACTTGGAACATGAGTTGTAAGATTGCATACATGGTTACATGCATTTTGGGTGTCACATTCACTTGGGAGAGTTTCTTGGGTGCAGAGGACAATTTTTTGATCAAATATAGTTGTCACTTCTCTGTTCTGTCCACCATTGCCACTTTATTCAAAATAAATTCAGCAAGAAAACTCCTTTCGGCATGAACCAAGCAGACACAAAATGTTAGTTCTGCCCATATCTAATTCTATTGAGCTGGCCAGCCTGAGAGTCTGCTGAGCTGAAGGCCAGGTAGATTGTGTTGTTTGGGCTGTGAAGGTTGGTGATAAAAATTGATCCTACACTTAGGTACATTTCTTTCCCAATCTGTCTTTGAATTTTCTCATCATATTGAGAGCTTGCCTGAAATTGTAGTTAGGCCCAGTTGAGCCTGTATTTCACGGCTTGCCTTCATTTTCCTTCTTTGTCATATTGGGATGGGGGAAGTAAAATGAATCAAGTAGAAAGTTGTATTGAAAGATGTGAATAATGCTAGTATCCTAATCAATTAGCTGGCTCTGTTCAGGGTTTTCACTTTTTGGTACTTGTATGCCTGAGATTTGCAGTGTGTTTTACTCAGTTATGCATGGATTGCCTGTAATTATTCTTCCATGCTAAAGCTTCTAGTATCACCAGTTAGTACCAGAACTTGATTGCTGACTTTGAAACTGGTTCTTCGGTAATTACATGTTAGTCTATACAATGCAGTTGCTTGGCAAGGGGACAGGAGTTTCAGGATCCTCCAACTATGAGCAGGGTTCAAGCTGGGCAATGGAAGTTGGAAGTGAACTGAAAGTTTGTCCAATAGTAGTTGAAAACTTGAATATGAATGGGCAAATGCTGGTAGAGGTATGTGTATGTTGGACATGGAAAAGTGTTTTTGTCTGTTTCTCATTATAATCAAGTTATAGTACTCTGCAGTAATTGTTCTAATAAACTTGCAAAGAGGAGAAATGGAACTGTACGTAAACTTGCTAAGAGGAGATGAGAACTTTCCCTCTTTACAATTTGAATATGCTGCTTCTGCCTATCTACATCACAAGTATTTTGCTTGATCACCGCAGATGTTGTGCGAGAACTGCAGCAGCTTTCTTCAGATAGCAGAAGCCATCAGGAGTTTAGGTCTGACTATTTTGAAAGGTGTAACAGAAGCCTATGGCGAGAAAACTTGGATATGTTTTGTGGTTGAGGTACAATCCTTATTATGGATTAGATATCTAGCTTGATTTATATACTGCTTTCATCCTCATCATGGTTGAGATATCTGATACTATTGAGGGACGGAAATCCCCTGGTCCCTATAACTGTCCAATCTACTGATTTCTGGCTTGCGTTTTTGCTCACTTTGCTGGAATGCTGAAACTTGTTAAACTGAGTAAACAACTCTTCTATGCTTTTCATGTACTAATTTGATTTGATATTTATTCCAAAAACATCATAATAGTGTCAGTTTCATGATACCATAACCAAGCTTATGAGTTATGGGTGGCCAGTATTACCCATTTCGGTCCTGCTCTACATGCCATTAAGGGGCCATTTCCTAAGTCAATGTGATAGTGCCCATGCGGTCAGGCCTGGGAATGCTGCTCCATTATTAAGAGCAGCCAATTAGGCTATTATATCCAAGCCCAGGTCTGTAAATAGTAAAGGCTGTAAAGCCCTCCCAACACCGTGCCTAGGGATAAAGGTTGAAAGGGAAGCTGAAGGTAAAGTGCTTGTTAAATAGTAAACAGATGATTAAACGGTAAATGTAAGACGATAACAGATGCTTCCGACTCATCAAGTTTCAGTTCTTCTGCTTGCACTTTCGATACTACTATCGCATCTTTTTCTCCAGTTACCAGCTTCTTGCTATATTGTATTGTGTAATCCTAAGTCGTCCACCATTGTGGAAATGTAGAGCAAACACTTTCTGCTTATATATCTAGGAAAAAATGTTGATTTTCTGTAGCCATTGCAGGGAGAGAACAACAGAGGCATGCATCGGATGGACATTTTATGGTCACTTGTGAAGATATTACAATCAAGAACAAAAGGTTAAGTCCCTTAGCCGTTTTGCTTGTGATGTTTAAGAATTGATATTATTTGGGAGAGAAGGACGGTACAGATATGGCAATTTATCCCTACAGTCTTATGGCAATGACACTGCTACCTGGAAACTTTTTATGAGTAAACTGTAATCTGAGTTGCACTTTTGTGCTCTCTCACTCCCTCTATCTCTGCAGAGTAGATTATCATTGGGAGAGAAATCACCCCCCCCCCCCCGCCGCCCCGCCCAACTGAGTGTGTGGAGATGACAACTTTGTCCTTGTATTGCTTTATCTTCCATCTTATGTTTCTTTGGCTGTGATGTTGTTTGATGTTTTACTTGTCATCTGTTTCTAAAATCCTTTGGTTAATAAAAACCTGAGCTTTCTATTCCCTTTTATTTGCGCCTCGTTAGTTTATGGAGGTACAGATTTACCTGACCTTTGTAGTCAGGAGTCCTCATGCTGAAAGGAAGCAAATTTATGTGGAAAAGTCAACTAGAAAGTGACATAGAACATATAAAGATGAACGTACAAGCTACATAACAGTGTTATAGTGTGCAGGTATCTCATAAGTTAGCGGCATTCTATCGGTTGCTGGCCATTGATTGTTACAGTTTAAAGGGAGGGAGGGCCAAGATATGACTCTTCCGCCTTGAATCTAGTCATGGTCGTTATGTTATTTAGTTACAATTTGTATGGAACTTGCTTAAAGAAAATGAATTGGTAGGAAATAGTATTCTCCCCCCAGAAACCCATCCAAACTCTTAAACCGCAAAACTTTGCCGAGGTGACAACTTATATGTTTATTGGCTTATTGCATCCTGTTTTTCTTTTCATGGTTGTAAATCTTGCTAGATGCTATTCCCATCATCCTTTTAGAAGCCATAGGCTTTCTTCCCATCATACATTTGTTATGCATCCTACTTTATGGAGAGACATATTCCTGACCTTTATACTAGGGGATAGATCAAACAAGAGAAGGGAAGATCATTGTAGCAAAGATGGAGGGCGCAAGACATGTTACCAAACCACTGAACTTGAGCAAATTTAGCAGCATTCTATAGATTGCTAGCCATTGGTTTGTTGCAGTTTAAAGTGAGGGAGGGCTGAGTTACCATCCAGTCCTTTTGATCTGTAATAAGCTTGATATTCTTTGTGGTGAGTTTCGCGGTATCTAGGTAAATTCGTTTCAGATAAAAACTCGTGTATTGGCCCATACGGTCTTGAAGCACTGGCAGTACTTGGGTAGAAGAAGCTTGCTGCTGATATTCTGGGTCCAACTCGTCCTACCAGTACTCGGTGCTCCACACTTTTGAACTTGTCGTTGGTGATAAGCTACATAATTGAGGACAAAAGTTAAAATAGGTTTTGATATATATATATATATATATATATATATATATATATATATATATATATATATATATAGTACATGTCGGACAAGGTGATCCCAGGTTTAAGTATATTACCTGCAAAAGATCTCCAATATTAGCTATTAGGGCTCCTTTTGCAGGGTGCACATCAACCCAATGATTCTGGTGAAGAACTTGGAGGCCACCAATGTTGTCTTGCAGGAGAAGGGTTAGGAAAGCAGGGTCGGAATGCTTGGTTGCGCCTAGCGTCAAGTCTGGCTCAGGACAAAAGGGGTAGTAGTGGCACACCAAGGAAGCACTTTTCATGCAGTCAAGGCTCGCAAGGAAGTCGTTGCTTAGCCCCAGTGCCTCTGAAAGCAGCCTGCACAGTATCTCCTTTAGCCTGATCAGGCATTCCATGTACTTGCCTATTGCCTCTCTGCAAGCCGCGCAAACAGAAATGAGAATGTGTAGGGTTTAGGTAGTTTTATGATATGCCACGCAAGTGGAATCAGTACCTGCAAACAAGAGGTAGTGCATCAGCTTCCAGCATTCCGTCTTCGTAGTTACAAGCAATGGAGTCCCTCCAGTTTGCAGCTTTCGAGACGTGAAGATCTCCATTGCAGTAGTACCTTACTCTCTGCTCGGGATCACGTGAGTACCAGTCCATCTTCACCTCCTTGGGTTGCTCATGGAAATGGCGCACGGCTTCTATCATCTCTTCAGCAACTCCAACGGGGATACCGTGGTTAACCATTTGAAAGATGCCCCACGTCTCTGATGCTGCACGAATCTCGCTCACAATCTCGTCCCTTTGCTTACCGGTGGCTTCCAAGCCTTGGTGAAGATCTATCACCGGAACCTGAAGGCGTAAGCCGCGAGCATCAAGCGGCGCTGCCTTTTGTGGGTTCTCGGGTGGATGGATGAACATCCTGGGGATATTGACCACTCCGGCATCCAACAGTCCTTTGACTCCAGCTTTTGTTTCATCAAACTCTCTCACTTCTCTTGGTCTATCATAGTCTGGCCCGTCAAGGGGAACCAACCGTCTGGTGTTGAACGAAGGCACCATTGCCATGTTGCACCAAAGTAACTAAAGGGGCTTTGAAGAACTGAAGTTAACGAGAGGGAGTCGGCTTAAGAAGAATACAAGAATGATGATGTCCGAGTGAAACAAATAGGAAACCAGACAATGCATAATGCACTGATTAAAAAATGGGGAAAGATATGCATAGCGAAGGCAAAAGGCCAAGACACTGAAGATTGTGAGCTGCCAACCCCTATCCCCTACTCTAGTCTCTACCATATTCACTAATAATACTGTATTAGTCTTAGACAAGAGTATAGGTTACCGAGTGAATAGGGCAATCTTTGAGCGGAGAAACGTGGCTGGTATGGAGCCAAT
The DNA here is from genome assembly GCA_033070095.1 of Escallonia herrerae. Lineage (NCBI taxonomy): Eukaryota > Viridiplantae > Streptophyta > Magnoliopsida > Escalloniales > Escalloniaceae > Escallonia > Escallonia herrerae. The sequence goes on from JAVXUP010001199.1 coordinate 264,849, forward strand.
TGTTATTCAACTGTTTGGTCTTTTACGTACCCGAATAATGAAATGTTGGTCGGATGAAGACGTGTATTTGTTTAGTTGTTTCGTCCTTGTCAAAAGGAATTCTTTTATCTTTTCAGAAAACTGAAAAACGAAAAAGACGAACCAAACATAATGTAAGGATTAGATAGTTTCTTACTCAGAAATGGTAACCATGGACTAGATTGGGGTCGGGAATCAGATTTGAGACAATTCAAATACCTGCTCAAGCATGCAAATTTTTTTGAAGAAAATGGTCATCTACTACTTGTTGCAACCTTTTCCCAGGAATAGAAGAAGTTGTCAACAGGGCTTCTTCGGATATTGCTCCTTTTACTTTGCAAAATCTCAAAATACTTTCTTCGTTTGATATATAACCCTTTGCAAATGCATTAAATGTAAATTCGTTTTTCTACTAGTGTAATAATGAGCCAAGGTAATTCTTGGGTAATATTTAGATATCTTAAGGGCCATGGTTTATATTGACTTCTAAATATTCATTTTCAAGCATAAAAGAGGCTAAACTTGGACCAAAATGGTTCACCTTGCGCCCTTAGCATCATACGATTTTAAAGCCAAGTTGAATTTTGAATGAATTTAATAGGATTAATTACACTTATGTCCCTCAGGTTTGGGGGTAATTACAGGTAAGGACAATAGTTTGGACAAATTACACATATGTCCGTTGACCAAACAGAACCCTAAAAATCCTAACGGTTTTGATAAAAAGACTGTATTACCCCTCAGTTGGAACTTTATTTTTTTTCTTCTAATGCCATTATTTCATCTTCTTCCATTAATTATATGACTCTACATCTTATTTTTAATGCCATTAATTCCCCCCCCAAAAACAACAACTGGCCCCCCACCCCTCACCCCACCTGCCCCCTCCCCCAACCCCATTTCTGTCTCATAACTCCTCGCAGCACCCTTTGCCGCCTCGTCTGCCTCCCCGTCGTTGCACCCATCTTCCCCTTCCCCGTCGCCCCACCCTCCCCCTTCCTCTTCCCCGTCACCCCCACCCTCTCCCTTCCCCTTCCCCGTCGCCAGTGGTGGAGGTACAAGCTTACGGTGCAAGGAGAGAGCCTTGCCGAGTGGTTGGTCCCGTGAGAAACGTCGCTTGCTGTTCGGAGGGAAACGGAAGCGGGACGGCTACGAAGAGACGGCGAGCGATTCAGGCGAGGGAGGAACCGCCGACGCGAATTCCGATTTTGGTCGAATGACTTCGTTCTTGGCTTCCTATTCCCTTCGCTTCCCCAGCCGCTGCCTCTAAGGCCCAAGTACTTACTTTTTTTGATCAAATGATGTCGGCTATTGAGGCGAGGAAGGGCAGAAAGAAAGTGCTTCGTTCCTGCAAGAAAGTTGAGGAATCTGGTGATCGACTACTTCGTTACCCTAATTTGCAAATTGAAACCCTAATTTGCAAATTAGGGTTTTGATGATGGCTCAGAATACTTCATAAAGATCAAATTGAGAAAA